>JAKTYL010000007.1:286179-345315 GCA_030578715.1 Magnusiomyces tetraspermus | reverse complement strand
CCAACTTGTGTTCCAGCCAATCTCCAAATAACGCCAACAGTTTGTCCTCCTTTGTTAATTTTCTTCAAGATATGAGACCTGAAGGCCAATGTGTGGTCCAGTGTAACTCCAAGAAGCGTGACTTCTTTTTGTGCATCCCGCACTTCACTTGACGGCAAAGGGAGCTTGACTTTCAACTTGGGCTTGTTCAACTGTTTGACAACGTGAATGAAATCCAACTTGTCGCCCATGTCAATCTTGGTCATTCTGGAAGTGGCTCAATCATTAAACTTTTTCAATATGTCGCTCAAGTGTTTAGAATTGTTTTCAATAGCGCCTTTAACTAATTTTTTCAGCCAAAATGCCAAATTTTATTGATTATATAAAATATACTATTAGTATCATGATTTATCAGTCCTTTGTAAGATTGCTGGGTTTAGTGGTGTAATGGTTATCACGTCTCGTTCACATTCAACATGAGTACCGAGGAGGCTCCGAGTTCGATCCTCGGCTAGATCACTGAGCTTTTTTTGCTGCTGAAGAATTTTTTTTAGCGATTTGCGAATTTTCTTTCAATGTTTTTATTACATAATTTTTTGTTTTTGAATATTTGATGTTTGTTTTTATATTTATATAGTTAGAAAAAGTCTTTTTGTGGTTACGGTTATGGTGATTGGAAGTTGTTGGTCGTAAAAAAAAATCAGATATGGGTTTATTCTTGATAGAAAAATTTTTGCAAGCTATTTTTATAGTTGTAGAAAGGATTCATAAAACAAAAAAAAAAAAACGTGAAATTCACATTTACTGTGGTTAGTATTCTGTCAAGCCTTCAAGTTTTTTCAACTTTTCATTAATCAAATACGGTGACTAAACTGTGAAGTTTGTGAATCAAATGGTACATGGCTATTTTGATCTCAATCTTAAAACCAAACTTACAATCAACGTTGCTGAGGTATTAAACAATTTTAAAAAAAATCATTAGCATTATGTTTTATAGGTTTTTTTTTTTATACGTCATTAATTACATAGCTTTGTTTTATTAAAACATGTTGTATTCATCCTTTTCCAAGATTCCTTCGTTTTTCAAGTCATCAACCAACTTCTTGATATCTTGCTTTTCCTTGGGGCTAAACTTGTACTCAGTAGAGTGAAGGGCTTCAAGGAAACCAAGTGCGCGGTCGCGAGTGTTGGCATTAGAATCTTTGCCAATGTGGTCGTCAGAAACAACATTGTTGAGCACATTGAAGCCAGAAACATGGCTATGACGGACATCAGCTTCAGTTGTTTCGCTGGTAACCAAAACTCTCAACAGACCAAATGCCCTCTGCTTAACTTTTTCATCAACTGGTTTAGATGATTTGCTGGATGGTACTAACAGTTGAGTAAACAATGCCCAACCATTGTTTTTGCAAAAGAGTTCGTAAGCTCTGGCATTGTGGCCGAGAACTGAGGCAAGTGCGTATAATGCCTTGACAGAAAGCTCAACAAGGGCCTTAGACTCAGCTGGGCTTTGAGTAGTGGTATCATTGTTTTGCGATGAAGCAGTGGCAGTTTCAATGAGTTTCTTGATAACAACACCGTCTTCAGTATCTAATGCCTGATCTTGTGCCTTTTCGTTGTTCTGGGTAGCAGTGCCAATTACCCATGCTGCCATCTTAGAGATCTCAATCGCATCTTCCTTCTTTTCTTCGGGCTTTTCTGATTCTTCGGCATCCTTTGATTCCTCCTTAGGCTCTTCTGTTTCTTTCGATTCCTTAGTTTCTTGTGTGTCTTTTGGGATTTGCTTGTATTCGTCCAACAACTCAATCAAAGGTGCCCACATCTTCAATGGTCCCAAATTGTTTGCGTTATCCAAGCTTTCCACCAACATTTCCAAATCGTCAAATGCAATCATGCGCTGCTCGTGGTTAAAGTTCTTCTTGTCATAAACCTTGGCCAAAGACTCGACCATCATTGTAGCTTCGTCCTTACCACCAAACAACTGATTCAAGACCTTTGGGTCTGGTGCAGCAACTGGTGTGCTACCGTCTGATTTGGCAGCATCAATAGACCATTTGAGTAATTTTTCCATTTTGTATTAGGTAAGTGTTTTTATTAGGTGCGTGTGAATTTGTTTGGTTAGTTAAACGGTATTAACTATTGAATAAGGGTATTAAATTAATGAATAATAATGAATTGAAAGAAAGAGACAAAAAATTCAATAGCAAAAACGTCGGATCAACAACTTTTTAAATCATGAACGTAGGTTTTCTCTTGTAGTTTCTAGGGTCTTCCAGAAAAAAAAAATTATTATGTGATAGTCACATGATTTGTTGATTTTACAACGTCACGTGTTTCTATTTAAATAGGTGGAAAGTATATCTTCTTTTATGGAAGAGTATTTACAATTGCGAGTCAGATCATTTGGTATTTGTATAGAGTATGAATCAAATTGAAATTAATAATCGATCTATTCTTTTTTGGTATCTTATGAAGCAACCATAGAAAACTGTTATACGCTTATATGTTGTCTTAAAGCTCAGCTTCACCTCTAGTAATATTATTTCAGTCATTGGTGTATTCCTTCGATTGCCATTGGTAATTCTAAAATTTCGCTCAGACTTTTGCCATACACCAAATTAACTTAAATCATATTAACTAACTGCAAATATTATAATATTTTCTAAACCCTGAAGTTTATTTATTTTATTGGTTGGTTTACTGCTAAAAACACTAATTTCAATTCATTCAAGCAAACACTATATTAAACTTGACAAAAACCTTTGTTCTTTTCATGCTTAACTGTTTATATTTTGATGTTTATAATATTCATAGTTGGACCAGAAGTCAAATCGATAAGTTTTATGTTATATCTGGGTGCTGCTTTAATGTTTGCTCACTGAAAGCATACCAATCACGCTATAAGAATCAGGAAGTATCAAGTGTTGACATTGATATTTACGGAATACCAGTCGAGCTCTTTACTTTCAATTAAAATCTAAAAATGCTGTTATCATAGCTTTGATTGAATTTTCTTGTGTCTCCTATTTTTTACATGGATAATTCACCAAAAACCCGGCGCTTTCCCAAAAAAATAATATAAAAACAGTCATTGGAAACCAGCTCAGCCTCACCCAGTCTACTAACTGTTCAGCCTTGCCAATTACAACTAGTTTTAACTTAACACCTGTGCTAATAAAATATTAAAAACAATTTTAAGGAAACATCTTTGAGAAATTAAAAAGCATGTGATCAATAGTTGTGTGTGAAAACTGTTATAAGTCATTTTTGGTTTTGTTTTGAAACTGCTGTTCACAAATGGAAATCTATAAACCGTTTTAGCTATTCAATATCAAGAACATTTAAATTTAGTTATATAAAGCAATATGAAATACACATCTATTTATTGGTTAGTTATTTCCAAAGGACATTGAGTTTTATAGATGAAGTCTAGTAAAAAATCCATGATAAGGCCTACACCCTTTAGCTGTTCAGCTTGTGCTTTTGTAATATTAACGCACTGTCTATAAATCTCCGACTCTTGAGGAATATTATAAAGCTGTCTTGCAAAAATCACCGCATAGTTTTCTACCTCTGTTCTGGCCCACTCAACAAGAGTAGATGCTTCTTCACCCAATGGAAAGCACTCTTGATATATTTCTGCTGTTGCCCGAATCAAGCGGAAGTAAATAACTACAATCTGCGAAATAAAATTCGGAATGTCGCCTTCAAACTCAACGCTTTTGACTCGTTTAGATATAAGCTGACGGCGACTTGACAAAAATGCCTTTCTAGCAATGTCTCCTTGACCCAAACGAGTTAACAAATTTAAATGTTGTTTGGTTTCTCCAGGGCCAAAATAATCTTGAGTGACGTTACTCAGTAGAATGTCTGAAATTTCTTTAGCTCGCTGGTCCAGCTTAATTTTCAAAATTTGCACACGAAGGGCTTTAATATCCGTGACCTGAGGGTTTTGTGGTGCATGTGCTGTTGACATTCCTGCTGCAATTGTAGGCCGACGCGCTGGCCCCGATGGTCCACTGATGCTTCCACCAATTGCAAAAGTAGCTGACGCTGCTTGGGCTGCAGCTATTGCTGCCTCGGACACTTCTCTCACATCAGAGACTTCTTTATTATGACGTTCAATCAAACTAACAGCCTCTGAAAAGTTACGGTGCGCAATTTTGAAATCTAAAGTATTTGTTATTGTGTCAATTTCTCTAAGAACTCGTGTTCGCTCAGAAATATCCATCGAAGCCGACCTTTTATGGCCTTTAGCCTCACTTTCTCCAGATTTGCCTCCTTTGCCCTTAATCCCTCCATAAATAGAGTTACGGTTGCTTTGAGTACTGTCGCGGTTGCTTTTTCCACTTCTGATACTTTTGGTCAGCTTGCTGTATGATTCAAAAAAGCTTGAAGCAGCTTTAGAATCATGGTGATTATACACGTATACATTTGTGTCCTTGAAAACAACGAACCCAAATCGTGAGGTACCAGACACACCTTCCAAGCTATTCAAGTCTTTGATTGCGATTTCTGTCAACGGCCAGCATTGATCAGCAATCCACCATTGTGACGATTGTGTAATGGCAAGCATATCGCCTTGTTTAGATCGCTTTCGAGCAGCAATCAACAAACAATCGTTAAGCAAATACACCTTCACTGGTTGCCATGGCTTCCAAGTGGCGGCATTAAGTTGATCCCACCCAGCACTTTCTTTGACAACGTGCCTACCAGGAATAGGTGGAATATACTTTTGAGCACCTTCAACGGATTTGAAAAGGCCCGACAAATCTTGAGCCCACATGGATTCAAGAACAAGAGCACTGTTTCGATTGTTCTTAGATCCTGAATTGTGGACCCTGCTTGGCAATGGAACAGCTAGCTCTGGCAAAGAATCTGTTGGTAATTCGTTGTGCCCAGGAACATTCAAGGTGTTTGAACTCGGCTTATAATTATTTGTTTTGTTAGATATAATCTGTTCTGCGTCTTGTTTCATTGCGGTAGTTGCAGCATGCAAATCATTCACTAGTTTACGCAGAGTTTGGAGTTCAGAGCTCAAAACTGTAATTTGGGATCCAACAGCCAAAAAAGTTTTGTAGTTACCGTATTTCATGTTTTCACGATCAACAGCGGCCTGGCCTTGGAGATTGATAATCTTTTCACTGAATTCGGATATTTCAACATCGCTAGCTGTTCCAAGCTTTGACAATATGTATTTTTGAGCATCAAAATTCGCATCCCGCAAAGCCAATAGGTCCTTGTATTTAGTTGGTGTAAAGCCCACGTTTTCAGGTACACTGTCAACAGATGGCTTATTTTGTGAGTGGCGAGTTTGTTGAGCTAATTGTTGTGGAAGCTGATTTTGAATGTATGATGATTTTTGCCGATGAAAAGCTAGTTGCTGAGGCGTAACGAGATTACCAGAACTAGGATATGAGTTATCAACAGATGAAAGTTTTGAAGGGCCATGTATTCCTGGAGGTAGTGTGGGAATTGAGTTGCCAGCAACCAACTCCGGCACATTACGAGGATGTGCTGGAACTGAACCTGAAATCGAATTGTAATTGTTGGATGAAAAGCGGGAAGAAAAGCGCCATTTAACAAGACTCCCGACCTAAAGCACGCAATTATTAGTAGTCGCAAATGATCTATAAAACATTTAATTAAAGCTTACCTTATCCTTGTCTTTCTGTTGTACCGAAACAGCATTCAGTGAATCTGGAGTCAAAAACGAACCATGTGTAGGAATTTGTAAGTTCTTGTTTGGCTGAGCACCTCTGGGATTTGGCTGAAAGGTCTGGCGATGACTGCGAAGTGAATCTTGTGGAGCTCTGCTCATTTTTGCAAAATTATTAATGCCAACTGGCGATAAAGCTTTTGAACGTGGTAAAATGTTAACAAGGTTTGGAGAGTTCAAATATAGTATATCAAGCAAACTCAGCCCTAACCCTATATATCAGGTTTTGTTTATGCTAGTTTTCAAAACCAATTCAAGTTTTTTAGGCTTGGCGCTCTTTCAAGCTCTAAAAAGCTGAGGGAAAATTAGGTAACTAGTTTACTTATACTTCTCAATCTCAACGAATTTTCATATGAACAATCTTTTCAAAATAAAATTGTAATTAAAAACACAAAAAAAAGCAGAAATTAAAAGAATTGTATGCTATAGAAATTTATTTATTTTTATTTTCTTGCCAAAAGCAAAAACTAATTAATCAAAAGATTAAAAGCCCTCGTTAGCAAGGCACTTGTTTTCTCTAAGGAAGGCAAGCTTCTCAAGAACCTCCTCAACCTTGTAAGGAACACCACGTTGTTGCTTTCCAGTATCGTCTCTGTTTCTGACATTGACGGTATTGGACTGCTCTTCTTCATCACCAACAATGAAGATGAAGTTGTATTGCTGCAATTGACCAGTACGGACCTTCTTTTGCAAGGTGTTGGGACCAAGATCAGCATCAGCAAAGTAGCCAGCTTCCCAAAGAGTATCACGGACCTTTTGAGCATAATCGTTGAACTTGACACCAACGGGAACAACAAGGACCTGACGAGGAGACATCCAGAAAGGCCACTTACCGAAAAAGTGCTCAGTAAGAATACCAATCATACGTTCAAAAGAACCGTAGATGGCTCTGTGGATCATGACAGGGTGAACAAATCGTTCATCAGCATTGTCAGTGTGGTATTCAAGCTCGAATCTACGAGGAAGCTGGAAATCAAGCTGAATAGTGGCACACTGGTGCCAACGCTTGAGAGCATCAGAAATCATGATATCAATCTTGGGACCGTAAAAGGCACCATCACCGGGGTTGATTTCCCACTTCTTGCCAAAGCTGTTAAGAGCATTGGTAAGCTTGGCTTCGGCATCATCCCAAGTGGCAATGTCGCCAACGTACTTCTCAGGTCTGGTGGAAAGCTCCATCTTGAACTCGAAACCGAAAATGCCGTAGACAGTCTGCAAAAAGTCGAAAACACCAATAATTTCAGTTTCAATCTGATCCTGTCTGCAGAAAATGTGGGCATCATCTTGTTGGAATCTTCTGACACGAGTCAACCCAGAAAGAGCACCAGAAAACTCGTTACGGTGAATAACACCAAAGTCAGCAACTCGCCAAGGGAGTTCTCTGTAACTGCGCTCACGAGCCTTGAACATAAGGCAGTGACCAGGACAGTTCATGGGCTTAAGACCAAAAGTGTCTTTTTCAACATCCATGGTGAACATGTTCTCCTTATAGTTTTCCCAGTGACCAGAGGTTTTCCAAAGGTTGGCGTTAAACATATTGGGGGTAATAACTTCTTCGTAACCACGCTTGCGGTATTCTTTTCTAAGGAATTCGTTCAAGGTGTTGTAGATACGGGCACCATGAGGAAGCCAGAAACAAGAACCAGGAGACATTTCGTGGAACATGAAAAGCTCCTGCTCCTTACCAATCTTTCTATGATCACGCTTGGCAGCTTCTTCAAGGAACTTGAGATGAGCATCCATAAGCTTCTTATCAGGGAAAGAGACACCGTAGATTCTCTGAAGAGAATCGTTTTCAGCATTACCCAAAAAGTAAGAAGCAGAGTTCTTCAAAAGCTTGAAGGCCTTAATACGGCCAGTGTGAGGAATGTGTGGGCCTCTGCACAAATCAATAAGGGGGCCACATCTGTAGACAGTGGTGGAAGTACCGTCGGGAATCTTAGATTCAATAAGAGCCAATTTGTATTTGTTGTAATGGAACATCTTCTTGAGGTCTTCCTTGGTCATGACAAGGCGCTCGAACTTTTGCTTGTCCTTGATAGTCTCCTTGGCAGAGGTCTCAAGTCGGGAAAACTCGTCAGCGGCGACAGTAGTGTCACCATTGTCAATGCTCATATCGTAAAAGAAACCATCATCGGTGGGAGGACCGAAACAGAGATGGGCACCATAAAAGTTTTCACAGGCTTCACCAAGAACGTGAGCAGAAGAGTGCCAGAAGACCTGCTTGGCCTCATCGTTTTCAAAATCAAGGAGTTCAAGAGTGGAATCTTCTTCTAAGGGACGCTCAAGATCCCAGAGAGTACCATTGACCTTGGAAATAACGATGCGGTCCAACAAAGACTTGCTGATATCCTTGGCAATTTGGAAAGGGGTGGTTTCCCAAGAAGTACCTTCAAGAACTTTGCCATCCTTGAGGGTGATCTTGATTGGGTTTCTGGGCTTGCTGGCAACGATTTCATCAGACTTCTTCTTTAATTCATTAAAAAGCTCCAAACGTTCACTAAGAAAAGAGGCCTTAGGAGCTTTGAATGTTCCTCTCTGTATAGATAAAAAAAAAAATTAGTGAAAGGTTAGTTATCGTATTGTAGAAAGTGATTTCGTGTCATTTTATTTTATTTCATTTTTGACAGGTGTTTGAAAACTTAGGGAGTCAATGAAAAATAAACAAATCATGAATAATACAGATACTTACTGCAGGTTGGACTTTAACATCCTGAACCTTGTTGGCGAGGTCGGCAACAGCAGCGTCAGCAGACATGATAACGATAATTAGAAGATTTGGAGATGGATGGTAAACGAAAAGAAAGAAGAAGGGGAAAAAGGAGAGACTATTTAAATTGCAGCCATTTGGGGCCTTTTTGTTGAGTCACCTCATTTTGTTACACAACTTGTTACAAAATTCCAGGTGGGTCTGGAAAATTTATAATGAGCCAGTAATCGATTATGTAATTTTTTTTTTTTAATATTTCAACGCGAAAACTAAAAAATTGATACTCAACCAACCACTGGAAAATGACTACAGACCAACCGCTGACGCATTCAGATAAGCCAGAATCTTTGAATGAAGAGGATTCTGGCATTATTGTTGTCGATTCTTACAATGGAGAGTACGAGTCACTTTTTTTTATCCCAGTTTTCATGTGATAGATACTAACGTCATGCTTAGCAAAAGTATATTTTCAGGAAACCCTACAATATTAGATGACGATGAACAAGAGGAAAGCGATATGGAGGAAGATAAAGACGCAGAAGAGATCAGTTCAATGATTAATCGTTTCAAAACAAGCTCTGCTCCTAACCGCAAGCCTTTGGCCGAAGCCGAATCGAGCTCAGAAACCAAAGATAACGTATTGACGAATATCGGCGAAACTCAGAATAAAGAAAGCAAGCAGTCAGATTCACATACAACAGCCCCATCTTTCCAAGAGGTCTCAAATGATCCCAGCGAAGGTGCTCTTGTCATCGAGGTAAGTTTGGCAAATCCATTACTTAAATCGTCATTCGCTAACATTTTATCTTTTAGAGAGGAGGTGGTCGATACTTTGGTGTTGACGACGATTCAGCCAGAATAATTTGTCGTCACTGTGGAGGCGAAGGTCATATTGCCGCTGAATGCAACATTCTGATTGTAAGTATATGTTTTAATCGTCTGAAAAAAGTCCCATCAACCTAACCGCTAATTATTATCTTGTGTTTACTTTTAGTGTAACAACTGTGGTCAAAAAAATGATCACTCTTCTAGAAACTGTACCAAGTTTAAAAAATGTACGAGATGTGGTCAGACGGGACATGTTCGTAAAGACTGTACCGAGAAAGAAGTTAGAATGCACTGTCGATTGTGCAACTCCAACATTCATACCGAAGATACCTGTTTAACAATCTGGCGTTCTTATATTGTGAAAAAGAACACAAAGACCCAATACCCATCTAATATATTCTGTTACAACTGTGGTCACCATGGTCATTATGGTGATGACTGTTACGAGCCTAGACGTGTTCAGCTTCGGTTTGTTGAGGATTCTGCTTTTACAGGAAAAATTTTGCCAAAACAATACCAGCATCAATACTTTGAAAAGGTGGCAAAGGATAAACGAAACTACGAATCCAACAAGCACTACTCAAATGAGATCTCTGCTTCACGGAAAGATAAAAGAGTGACATATAGAGAGCGTGAAAAGGACTATCGCAAGAACAGAGGAAACTACAACAATAACGACAGCGGGAACAATAGTTCTTGGAGAGATAATAGAGACAACAGAGATAATAGGAATAGTAGGGATAACAGAGATAGACGCGGCAACAGAAACAACTCCGGATCATGGAAAAATGACAGAAATGATCGTGATCGCTCACACAGATCTTACGAAGGCAGGTCAAATGGAAATTATCAAGAGTACCAGCGATACTCAGGCTATGGTAATAAAAGGAGATCTGGATACTCTATGGACTATTGATCAATCTGTCTTTTCCTTTTCTTAATGATTTTGATTTCTTCAAAGATATAGTATATTTTTCATCTTGATTATTTGTTTTCTAATTTTTTTTTTTGTTTGTGCCACAATATATCTATTCATTCTCGCTTTTAATAGAGTTTATGTACCATACAATCAATTTTCCAGAAAACGCTTTAGGCATCAGATACTTTTTGATCCAAGCACTCTGTTATCTTTGAGCTTATGTTTTGTGAGTCATGATTGTTTTCAATCTGGTGATGAAAGAAAAATCATTAAGCTTTTTCGCAAATATGACCAGACAAATGACTTCATATCATTTGGCATATTGTCGCGCCTTCCCAAAATAGTATTCTGTTTAAGCATCTTAGTTTTCGCTCCTTTTATAAAACCATACAAAATGAAATGTAAAAAGATAACATAGCAGTTGTTTCTGTCTTTAGCATCTAAATGAAATAGTTCAATTCAATTTATTCAAGGGTTATTGAACTATATTACCTAGGTGTTGTAGCCATCCTTTTACATACCATCTTACATAACTTCAACCATTTATAGATTTTTAAAACATCAATTCTTAGCTTTTATCGATGTCAGCCGAAGCATGAGCCCTAATACTAGCTTACGAGGAACAGGGAAATCACTATAGGACAAAACCTTCCCGACTCATAGCACTTGACATCATCAACACGTAATTTTTTTTTTTGTTAAAAGATTCCTAATCCCTCTTATCAGCAATAAAGGCTACGACTGCTCGCAAGCCCTTAATACTATTTAAGAGATTCGGTAATTCCATCGCAGGAGACACCTGTCTAAGCTTCGCTCGTTGCACTTCAAGTAGAGGACAGTACAATAGAATGTGAGTTACTGTTTCCAGCTGTCCACATTCACAATTGTGACTTTCCTTTGTGGTACCAAATTTTTTGAACCATGCATCAAATTGTCCATGACTCGTCATGAACTGTGTGATTCTGCTCATAAGTCATCGACTATGCTTTTCCATAATTTCAACTGTGACCAGCTTGTGTTTCTTGTCTGTGCATTATGTGTATTCTGTATATGCTGTGATGTAGTGGTGTCATTGGCCTTTGGAGCTTGAGTTATACTTACTCTCTCAATTGTCAAGGGCCAATTGCGCATTTCTAGTAAGAGCGTTTTGCTGGCGCTTCTTTGCTTCGTCAACTTCTGTGGGTTCAGTGATTCTGTAAATGAGATAGTTATCGTGCAACATTTGTAAACGAAATCTGGTTTACGGATGCCATACCTAAAATGGATAAGCCGTGCCTTTCAAGTAAACCTTTAAATATCGTCAGGCACCTTACCTTATTTTTTCAGCTTCCTACCAATTCATCGTTAAATACCAGATTTCATCAGCACTTCAATTACACAATGTCGTCTTCTAATACTTCTATTCCAACCTTGAGATGGGGAATAATCGGTGCCGGAAATGTTTCCAGTCGATTCACTGCCGATTTGGAAATTGACCGCCCTGATGCCCAAGCAAAACATGAACTTGTTGCAGTTGCGGCCCGAAGTTTGGATCGTGCCAAACAATTCATTTCTGACCATTTAAAAAGTACACCCAAAGCATATGGCTCATACACTGAGTTATTTGCAGACAAGAATGTCGACATTGTGTATCTCGGCAATCTTCATACACACCACAAGGAAACTGCACTTGAAGCCATTGCTGCTGGAAAACATGTGCTTTGCGAAAAGCCAATGACATTAAACAAAAAAGACACGTTAGCAATTGTTGAAGCTGCTAGAAAGAAGGGAGTGTTTTTGATGGAAGCAGTTTGGACTCGTTTTTTTCCAATTGTCAAAACATTACATAAGCTGGTGCATCAAGACAAGGTCATTGGCAGCATTCACCGTTGTTTTGTCGATTTCGCTATTAAAGATTTTGACGAGCTTCCCTCAGAAAACCGTTTTAAGAATATTAACCTTGGCGGAGGCGCATTGCTTGATCTTGGATTGTACTCAATAACTTGGGCCAGACTTGCTATGGATCCTAATGTTGGTGACAAGGCACTGAAGATGAACGTTGTTAGTTCTCAAATCATTGACGAGAAAGATGGCGTTGATTATACCACTTCTGCAATTATTACTTTTCCCCAAACCAAGTCACAGGCTATCATTTCATGCTCTCTTTGGGGAAATCTTTCCCGCGAAATCGTTCGCATTGAAGGTAAAGTTGGAACAATCCAAGTATATGGCAAGTACTCATCTTGCCCTACCAAGATTGTAGTTACATATGATGATCCAAGCAAGAAGCAAGAATTTTATGAGCCACATAAACTGGGCTACGGTTTTTACTGGGAAGCAGATGCTTGTGCTTTGAATATCAAGGCTGGTAAAATTGAAGATAACCTTTTACCTTTGGCAGAAACCCTCAATGTATTTGAAATAATGGATACCATTAGGAAACAAAATAACTTAGTATTTCCTCAAGAGAAGTGAGAGGGTAATAATATATTGATGTAAAATTCATATTCAATTGAAATTTGTGAATGTTTTTTAAAGTATCACTGGGTTAATAAATTACATTTCTAAATAATTTAGTTAATTGACATTAACATATTTTTCACAAATTGGTTTTCTCCCCGTAGTCTTAACAATTTCAAATAATAAACAAGCTCCATTTCATTCAAATAAAAAGCTTGCCCATATCTTGACTCTTGTCTTTCAAGCTGCCCGACTGTAAATGGAGTCAAGTTTCTAGATGCCATTAGTCCACTTTTTCTAATTGAGTCATTAGATCGAACCTGTTCTTGTGACTGAAAATCAGTTTGGTATAAGCTTTTGATCCTGACCATTTCACTTCTTCTATCATTGCAAAAACCTTCAATATTTTCATCTGGTAAGTTGTATTCCGAACTCAACAAACGAACCAAAAATTCATACTTAGGTACTGTCGATAAAACATCACGAGAGACACCTTTTCCGTTACAGTTGCAGTACGAAAGCAGCATTTTTGCAGCAGTCAAGATGTATCTACACTGCTCAGGGTTTAGTGGTTGTGAAGCTTTGAAATGACTGTTTTTTGTGCATGAATGGTCAAGTTCATTGGTATTGGCTTGAAGAGTTTCAGGAAGTGCAATAGAAAACAAAACATCCAAACAAACATTCCAGATCCCCATCAAAACACTGTCCATAGCATTTGGAATTAAAGTTTTCCAAAACAAGCGAAGGTTCTTGTCAAGGTATTCAAACAATGGGTCAAGTATAACAGCAATTTCATTTTCTGTGAAAGATTTGGTTTCAGTTAATGCGCGTTGTTGAAAGAAAAAGGCCATCGCTGGTTCAGAAATGTAATTTCGAATGACTGGTACAAAGTTGGAAACAACATGGCCAATGACTAATTTGTAGGAATGATGAAGTTGTTTCAGACACTTGTTGTATTGGTAAACAATATTGTCATTTTGCTCACTAGTCATCATGACCTCCAATAACACCTTGCTGTCATTATCCAAAGTAACCCATAAACTGGCTGGCTGGTTAATGCTAAATGCTTTAGGGTTTAAATGAATGTTTTGGCGACCACAAACAAAGTCTTCACTTTCTTCATATTTACCCCAAACAGTCAACTCCAAATCAACGATCTGCTTATCAGATTTTTGTGTCACCTCCAACATCTTATTCCAAACAGGATTCTGGGTATTATAAACGGTTTTTGATTGCGCAATTACTTGGTTTTTGCATTTTAAGACAACGTAGGTATCTAGGCATTTCTTCGAATTAGAAAAGCTAATATATCTACCGTATCGGATATTGATTTCAAAAATCGTTGTTTTTGGTTGGTACATGTAAGAAAAGTTGTCATTGCCCTCATGTAAAATGAAATTAATTTCTTCAAGACCAGCATTGAACTCACAAAGGCTCTTTAAGGAATAGTATAAATTGTTAATTTGAATGGCTTTATTGTTTTGATGATCTTCCTTTACCAATGTATCCAAGCGATTTGAGTACTGGCATAAGGAATGAGAAATGGCAGACATGACAGTCAAAGAAAGATCAGCGCTGGTGTCAAGTGGGAACCCCAAACACTCAATGGTATCAAAATTATCGAGAAACATGGCAAATGCATTATGGATTGAGTTCGTAATGTTGAGATAATTGGTATCAGAAACCGAGTCTTTTAAGTTTCGCTCGCTTTCAATGAAGCTTGAAAGTCCTGTCAGGCTCATCAACTCTTGCATATTTGATTTATCAGGGCTCAATTTGCTTGAAATCAGACTGTCGAAATCCTCATTCATCAAATCTTTATTGATCACCGATAATTTTGCATCCACTTCTGATTTAAATTTTGCCTTCAAGCTTGGATTCAATCCAAGTCTCAGTTCATCAAAGGACATTGCAGCAACCAAATCGTTCATTGGCACATTCCCTATATAACTTTGCAAGTTATTGTGATTTCTTTCAGACACTTTTTCATAAGCAATTACAATTGAAGAAAAAATGTCGACTAGAACTCGAATATCTTCAGTCTCAAACCGCTCACCAGTCTCTAATTCCAAATCCAAGGGAATAATAGGAATCAGTTTGTTGGAAAAAATAAAGAAATTATGAAGGTATGAGTTAATCATCATTTTGCAGATATTAAATCCAAATAACGGACTTTTGAACGATGATTTGAAATCACGAATCGTGTCGTAAACAACGCGAACAAATTTAGAAAACTGTTTAAGATGGAATGCAAAAGTGTCGGGATAATGAGTAGAAGCTTGTTCGTTAAACTTTTGTGTAACAAGAGCTCCAATCCGTTGTCTAAAAGAAAGTTCCAAGTCCTCAGGAACTGTCAATGGAGGAAGTCCGTCAAACCTTGAATAAGGTTGGATATAAGACGTAATATTACTGTTTAGTTTTTGGAAAGTGGCAATAGTACTACCATAATCATCAATAGTGATTTTTTGAACTGAATTTTTGAGCATGTCTTTTAAGACATTAGACATGGACTTGTAGGAAACCGCCTTTTCGTATCTTGTCCAGCTTTGTATGTCGTTTCGATTGGGTTCTAAATAATATGAAATAATGAACGGGTAAACTGAATCGACCAAAAAGTCATGAGTAAACAAGCCACCGTCTTGCAAGCGTTTAGCTTCAAGCAATAAAATAACACCCATAGTTGTAGAATTTACACGCCAAAACATTTCGACAAAACGAAGAATAGCATGTGCATCACTGGAAAAGTCAAAGGATACAACACCACCTTGAGCACTGCTATTTTCTTCTTTAGAAGCGTAGTGGGTATTGTACTCGTATTCTAGTAGGTATAAAGCCAAATTGTGAAAGTTCTTGACCGGGCTAGGTGGAAGGTAGCTATATCCAATGCTACTCAACTCGCTCGCTTCAATCTGCCGCTCTTCATTGAGGTAAGGAGCCTTATCCTTAATGAACTTGATGTCAGTGTCTAGTTTTTTGAATTCGCTAGCAGACCATTTAAAATAATCATCGATGGTCAAAAATAAATCGCTTGTATAACATGGATGGCATCCGGCGTGTGTGTCTTCGTTACACTTTCGCAGATCATTCAACGCGGCTGTATCAGTGGACGTCGCAAAAAGCTCGCCTACCAAGTTGGGAATTAACTCTTTAGAAATTTCAAGCATATCGGCAATATAAACAATTTTAGGATTATCAAAATCAACTGAAAGATCATTATTACGAATATTCTTAGTAACTGTCACAGTAGATGGGCCAGCTGATGTAGGTTTAGGCGAGGTGGATTTAGTAGGATAGAGTGTGGAAGCAGACGATACAGTAGGTTTTAAACTGTCAAAACCTAAAGCTATAGACTTTCTACGCGAGGAAAGCGACGAATTTTGAAAGTTAGTCTGTTTGTTAAGGTGCTGTGTTTCAGGCGTAAAAATAGTCTTTTGAGGTTCTAATCTAGAGTTTTTGGCAAAAGATTCAGAATAGTTTTCCAGGTCATTCAAGAGAGCCGATCGCGATGAAGAAATCAGCCCTCTAGTAGATTTTTTGACGTATTTCATCAAATAATTCAAAAAGTTATTTGTGTGAGAGCTTATTTCTTTTGGGATATCAACATTATTTCCACCCATTTTTTTGAGAGTTTTGCTGGCGCAGGTAATAAACAGAATTAAAACACCCTCAACTCTTGCGTCTCGATCCAGGCGTCCAATTGTGGAATCATCAAGCTCGTCTAGGAAAAGGTCCAGCATTCTTCTGAACTGTGGATTAGTGAATTGTCTTGTGGAGCTTAAATCTTGATGCAGTTTGGGTCGTAACTTTTCAGTGAACTTTGGAAACAGTTTAGATTTTGAAGTTTTAGCTTTTAATAAAACTTGAAATGGGTCTTGGAACCCAAAAGTTTCTACTCTAGTGAGGGCACTTTGAAAGCTAGTTTGGGATGAAACTGAATTGGAGCTTGTTGAAGAGTTGACACTATTAAGTGAAGAGCCAGAAGGTTTGCGTGTGTGCAGAGAGATATTATTAGGCATTGAGGAATATCTTTTATGAGAATTGATTTGATGTGAAGGTGGGTTTGCAGATTGAGACTGAGAGATATGAGAATCAAAAGCTGTAGCAGTAGATATAGTACACTTTGTTGACACCGTCTTGGGGTGTTGAAACCTATAATCAAGTATGACACATTTAATCAAGTATTTTGCTAGCTCAAAGTTATCTAGTGGCATTGGTGATAAAGGTGACTTTTCCTGAACGGGACTTTGAGCTTGCACTTCTGGAGTAGGAGGTTTAGTTACTTCTGGAATTCTAGCAGGATTATTATTAATTCCAGTGGTTCTGGTTTCAGTTTCAACAGGAGATAGTGAATTAATGTGAGAGGAACCATAGCTTTGAACGGGAGTAGCTGGGAATGTTGGTTGATTGTAAGAAGGCTTCTGAGATTGCGAATCATGAACACCGTGAAGAGTGTCGGAACGATAAGAAGCGGTTTGAGTCATTTGAATAATGGCAGGTATTTGGTTGTGAGAGTTATGATATTCGCTTGGTATATTTTGAGAAATTGGGGTTGGCTGCGTCATTAACGAAGTTCTGGTATATGATGGATTTAGTTTTAGTTATTGTGAAAGCTATCGATAAAAACTAGTTTGATCTGGATAAAGAGATAAACCAAATAGATATGAAGACGTAAGCACTTAGGTATTCAATACACAGCAATTAGATACTTGAGTATTGTCTAATGTGATCACCAGTATAACTAATCGGTTTGAAGGTATGAGATCAAGTTATTAATAACTTCAATGGCAAGAAGAAAATATTTAAAGATATCATGACGTATTTTTTCAAACGACCCAAGACGTGCTTAAAGAGGCTTGGTGTGGTCACGTGTATGTTATTTTTAGTGCACGTTTACAATTATAAAAGTTGCTATTTTAGTGATGGCCAGCCTTTGAGCATCTGGTCGTTTGATGCATTCCAACTTTGATATATACTTTTAACCAACTTGACCAATAAATTTTATAATTCCAAAGTATTTTTGGTTATTTTCGTTTGCTTGTTTTTGTTGGAATGGATTCTCTGCGAGTTATGAAGTTGTTTAAACTTCACACTGTTTGCTTTATCATTTTACAAGCAAATAATATTTTTTTTACAGTTGTAAAGCCAAAAATCAATTTTATGAGATTTGCTTCAATCTATTATATCGGTTAAAATAGGTTGATATTGCCAATTTCCCTTACTCGTGATAAAGATAACGTACAAAACAAAAACAACAAAATAGCAAATAAATAATATAAATCAATATGACATTAAGAATCCTTCAGTTTTTTATTATTTTAACAGTTGTAATAATTAACTTCTTGAAGCATTGACATACACTTCAGCTGCCATTGTTTCCGACATGCTCGACAGTTGCTGCAGTCTTTTGGCAACAAACCCGTATTCTCCTCGCAATCTTAAAATTCGAAGAATAATAATTTCTTGACCAGCAGATTGTCGCTCAGCATCAGCAAGCTTGTTTTTTTCCTGACGCAAGGCTTTTCGGTTTCTATGTGCCATAACTGTATTACTTCGGCGCACCATAGCATTAACCTGATTTCGGGCACGAATCGTTTTAAAGCTATCAGATGCTGAGTTCTCACACATATTTTTCAATTCTTGAGTGCTCCAGTCGTAGAAATTAGTGGCAGCTAGTACAAACTCTTGTCGCTTACGAGAATTGAGAGCTTCTTTGGAAACACCTTTACCATCATGATGGAAAAACTCCCAAAGAGCATCAGCCCAGATCATCAAAGCCTCTTTTTCCATATTGTTGAGAGGTATTTGTGAAGTTCGTTTATCTGACAAAGGCGGAATCAACAACAACTCAAGAGTATCCAAAACAATCTCCCATGTTTGTGTCATAATTTTTGTTTTTAGCGATTCCGAGAGATTTTGAAAAAGTGTAGAGAAATTAGCGTTCAAAAAGTCGAAAAGAGGATCAAGTACTTCTGCAATTGCATCACGTCCTAAAGCCTTTGGCTTTATAGTTATACCTTTGAACAGATTTGTTACGGTATCCATGTTGAACTTGGGATTTACCAGCGACTGAAGCCTGTCCAAGGAAATCGTATACTTGATGAATGCATGAAACTTGTCAACAATATCACGAACCATATCTGATTCAGTTCGCATAAGTGTTCGATAACTTTTGCCAAAATAGAAACGGATATCGTCGCGCTCACTTTCCATTGTAACATTTATCCGTAAACGGCCTTGAGGTTTGAGCTCAAGCCAAATGTCCTGGGGTTCAAAATCTCTAAACCCGTGGGGATCAATGTTGATGAGAGTTCTGCCACATAAAGTGTGACTGAGTGCAGCATTTTCATCCCAAACTGTCAAAATCAAGTTTCGGTCAGACGAAAGAGTCATTTCAAAAGTTTCGTTCCAAACGGGATCCAAGTCTTCGTAAATTGTTCGTGTGCGTGCAATTTGTTTTTCGTCCATAATAAGAGTAACATAAGGATCACTCAAGCCGTTCATGTCACAGGCTTTGAGGCCTGATGCTTCACAAATTTTGATAGTAAAGAAGAAATTTCCAGGTTTTGGGTCTTGTCGGACTTGTTGTTCTAGTAAGGATGCTTGCTTATCGGAATTGACTTGTGCTTCAAGCTGGTCCAAGTTTTGAATGCTTTTCTCAATGTCATTAAGTTTGATACATGTTTCCGTTTGAAATTGGTATGGCTTAACTTCAATGGCACCATTGACAGCCTTTAGTGCTCGATCCATCCACAACTCGCGACGGGTTTTATATGCTGTTGTTTTGGGAATATCTTCTTCTGTGATAAGATCTTTTTGAAAGTACCCATAAATCAACTCGCTATATTTGACAATACTTGAAGAAACGCCTTTCATTATGATTGTGTAAAACATTGCGGTTTGCACTTCATCCTCCCACTTGATTTTGTTAATCGCACTAGTAGCACCGTTAATAGACGAAAACAAGTCATAAACAGACTCACTAGTCAACCCTTCTGGATCATTTCCTGAGGGTGAGAACGTGTCCTTGACAACAATTGGCTCGACCCAGGTAACTAAGGTATCAGAAACAGATTTCAAATGTTGAATGACAAAAGGCTCGAACTTGGATTCAATATCTAATGGAAATGGTTTGTTTTTGAGTTGCTGGTACAAATCCCTAATTTCAGAAAGTTTTGAATAAAGTACTAACGCTTCTTCAAATCCAATCGAGTTATTTTGAGTCAACTGGAGATCAATGTAATGGGTAATCATGTGTTTGACATCTTCACCAAAATCTGTGAGCATGGTCTCTGAAGCAAGTATAGGAATGTTGATTTTTTGAAATAATGGCTTTTTATATCGTTTTTGTAAAAGTTGTGCATAAGAGATGACAGCGTCTGAAATTTGAGCAATATGGACACCAGAAAACGAATCATCTCGAGGAAGCTTTTGGATTTCTTTTGTATATGCTTCGTATGCAGCGTCTGTGATCAACTTCTCCGCTCGTTTGATTTGCTCTGGGGTCGGGTCTAGCGGTGAGTATCCTTCAAATTCAACATTGGGCAAGATGAAATTCACAATAAACTCCATGAGCGGATTGATTTTAGGTCTTTGGATATCAAAAATGTGTGGCATTGTCTCTATAACTTTTTCAACAATGTTTTTGTAAAGCTTTTCCATAGTAGCATAAGACAATCCTTTGTCATATTCTGTCCAGTGATCCAGTGTCCCATCTTTTTCGGTCTCCATGCGTTCTGAGAGTGGAAATACTTCAGCTGCAAGTTTTTCCAGAGAAAAAAGGCCAGACTCATAAAACTCTTCTGAAACAAAAAGCATGATTCTAGTTCGTGTGGCCAGAGAAATTTGCCAAAACTTGGCGACTTTTTTCAAAAAGTCTTGCGAATATTTCGAAAGAACAAAAGTACTGTTGTCATCACTTGAAGTATCGGCATCTTGCTTCATCAACAGTTCAATAAGCAATTTGAAAAAAGACCGAGGATCTGAAGGTGTGAATGTGTAGCACAAGTGGTCACCAACAAGAGTTGGAGTTGCAGGCTGGATCAAAGAAATAGACGCCATTTTGGCAGAAAAAGTTTCCAGTAAGTTTCCTAAATTCTTGAGCTCTGTTTCTTTCCAGTTGTTATAGTCATTTTCTGAATCAAAATCATGACGTTGATATGACAATGACTGGTTGTTATTTTGAAGGCCGTTGCTTAGCCCTTTGATTTCAGCAATAGCATTTTCCAAAGTGGCTTCGTTTTTGTACTCGGAAATGGCTTGCTGGATTTCGGCTTCTGATTTGTTAAACAGCTTTGCTAGCTGAGTGGCATATGATATGTCACTTACTTTAAAAGAAGGTGTAGGATATACGGGTGGTTCAGGTGTAGTATTGTTACCATTCAGACCTGTACTATTACCAGTTGATATGACACTTGGATTAAGTTTGGCATTTCGAGATAACGAAACTTTGTATTTCTCGAGCTGAACAAAAAGATTGTTATGAGAAGCACTGTAGCCATGGTTTTTAAGAATATCCAACAGCAGCTGACAAAACAGGCTGGTATAATAATCAGTAGTGTTTGAATGGTAACCGGTATCTACAGTTTTTCCAATTTCCTTTTCAGAAGTGCTAATGAACTTCATGAGCAAATGCTCAACTCTCTTGGATTTCGAGAGCTCGCGTTGA
This sequence comes from Magnusiomyces tetraspermus, assembly GCA_030578715.1. Classification (NCBI taxonomy): domain Eukaryota; kingdom Fungi; phylum Ascomycota; class Dipodascomycetes; order Dipodascales; family Dipodascaceae; genus Magnusiomyces; species Magnusiomyces tetraspermus. The sequence goes on along the minus strand of JAKTYL010000007.1, from coordinate 324,056 downwards.
GTATTAGCATCAAAAGCGGCGTAAAAAGCTAAAAAGATGCGCCGCGCTTGTTCATCATTCGCATATTCCCGATTGTTTAAAGCAATCTGTCGCAGCCTGGCATCTAGCAAGTCAACAAATGCACGAGGTAACGATGCCTTTGAGCTTGATAGTTCATTAAGAGCAGTAGTATGAGCTGAAGGTATTGCGGAAGGACGAAGGCTGTGAGATTTGGTTTGCTGAAGTGGTTCAACCTGTGTTTGTTTTTTAGGAACCCAAAAACGAGGCTCGTTCCGATAGTAGAGAATGATCAGTTTCACAAGAAATGGAAACAGCATCTCTTCAGTGATGCTGAGATCAATGAAGTTTTCAATTTTGGTCTTGCGACTCACAGACACTGCGCGCCTGGTAATTGATCTGCGAGATATTGTCATTGTTGGCAATCAATGGTATTGACAGTGTGGGTAATCAAACAGTCACGAGTGAATATGGTTTAAAACGATGATAATAACAAGGTATGTTGGTCAATTAAAAGGCGAAAATAAGGCTTCGGCATTAGATGCCAAAAGAAAAGAAATTGTCAAGAAATGCAAAGTGCCTGTATACAACAGAGGTATCTAGGAACAGTTAGTTAAGAAGGAAAAGGGGTATAGAATGGATAAGTGACGTTGCAGGTTTAAAAACAATAACGTAAGGCTGTGCATGTGTGTATTGTAAACAAAAGCGGCTATACAAGACTAAAACCCGTTATAAAAGCTTATACACATACGGCTTTGAAACATGAACAAAAGATAGGCACTGACAATTAACGTTAATAACCGTTTGTTCCAATACGTAGAATTATGGGGTTTGTCATTGTTTGAAAACGGCAGAAATCTGGAAAACGAAGTTTCGAGACCTGTCAAAAATCGGGATTGTAAGTATTAAGTTATATTTGACAGGTATGGGTATATACTGTTAAAAGTGTTGGTTCAAGTTTATATATTTGAGAACTGCTACCGAGATAGTTACCAATGGCACGATCATAACTTCACTTTTTGATTATTTGTATGGATTAACGAGTAGATCATTTCAATATGGGTTAAATTTAATAGATGAATCTAATGAAAACTATAGGGGGAAAAGTATTGGCATGACAAGAAGAGTAGCTAAATGGTGTCTCAGTTAACCAGTTAAAAACAGCTTTTGTCTTTCTCTTGGTTTATCTCCACATGGGTTAAACAAGCTTTGTCTCAAGATCGGGTTGTTTAGATGAGCATCTTATTGACATATCTGTTTTGCTGCTTCATAACTAAATACTTTGATTAAAAGCAACGCTTCACCTTTACTCATATTGAAGCTTTGATTGTAAGAACGAGTTTATTAAAGAAATCGCAAAATCAGTTTCAAACACGACTATTCAGGGGAGTTTATTAGATGGCAGACATGTGTGTACACCAACATCATGTTCATCAAAGCTAAATGTAAACCGTTGCATCATATTAGTTCAAAACATCATCAGCAACCAACCCATGTACAACAAAGCAAGCAAAAACAGTGAAAGAAAAGCAGCTGTAGGTCACAAATATAACAAGAAAACCCAAGACATGGATATATTAACCGAGAAAGGGAAAAGACGGTAGTATGTTCTGATGTTCTGATTTTTTGCTAGCTTTTTTTAATCAGCTTGATTTCAAACAGCGCTTTAAACGTAGTCTTCATTCAAGAATAAAACCAGAAGAACAAGAACGCGAAAACCAAGAAAACCGCTGCGTAGTGCCATCAGTATGGTTGTTTCTTTGTTTTTGTTTTTTCTCGTTTGATTGTCTCTAATCGACTAGATGAGTTTTTGATTATTTTGTTTATTAAACAATGCATATCTCGCTAAACAATCTTGGTTCACATTTGAATCTCAAGGGTTTCAAAAGGATAGAAGAAACGCTTACCGACCTTATAGCTTTTATGGTTCTCTACAATCGACCTCATTCGCTAACTCTTGTTCACCATACCCTGTATTTCTTGACTCATTTATGGTTTTTACTCACTATTTGAACACTTTATAAAAGCGTTTCGAAGAAATGTCTGGCACTTGACTTTGATCTTTGGTCCTAGCTTTGTGTCACTTAACAAGACCTTGTTGGTTCTCAATGCATTTCTTTCAACAATGTTTTATGGCTCCAGTACCATGGTGTGTATTCGGCTTTAGATGTATAGAAAGATTTTTCAGGTGTTGAGAGTGGGGGGGAAACAGACTAAGTTGCATGAAACGTAAAACTTGTTCAAAATTGGTGATACCCACTTGAACGAAAGTCACTCAAAATGCATGTCAATCATTTTGTTTAACTTGCTCTTTAGAAAAATAATTAAGAAAAAAAGGAACTCGGCAATGAATGTTGTTGAAGATCATATTTGATATTGCATATCAACGATTCGCTCATGCTCCAAAGATTGGCTGATAATGCAAAATGAAAAATTATTAAAAACCAACAAAGATTCCAAAAAAAACAGGAGAATTAAAAAAGAAAGCAGCTCTTGGAGAAAATATACTTGTTTGAGTAATCTGCATTTTTGCATGTTAGAACAATATCATATAATCCGACTTGTTTTGACTAGTTTCTGGAAATTTTCCCTCACGCGTCTGTACGTCCAAATTGTCAATCACAACAATTTTAAAAGGCAGCTGCCTTTATCAGTTTTGCAAATAGATATTTTAAATAGACCCTCTAGACTTTCAAAGCTCTTGAAAACTTTGGATCTTTTTTGATACTTGCAACTATTCAAACATTTCATTTTTGTATTTTTTATTCCCGTGTTTCGTAAATCTGAAAAAGTGGGCCATTCAGGTATCAAGCACGTTTAGTTCTACAAATTGGTAGTGTTTGATATGACTATGTTAATACCCTGGTCTTAGTTTTTTGTATAATTTTTATCTTTTATTTTTGAAAAAAAGGACTGTTTCGTATTTGTAAATGGCCAATGAACTTCTAGAATTCGATTTCTGTTTGAAGTTTTTGAATTCTTGTGGATGCTATTTTGCAAACTAGTTTTCTTTTATAACAGGTTGTGCTCAAGATTCTAGTTTTAATCATGAATTTCTTTTGGTTTGGGTTTTCAAAAACCGAATTGTTTCTACAAATTTGACTTTTAAAATTTAGTGATATTGTAGCATTCATATCAAATCTATAAAAAAAAGCAATAAAAAGGATCTCTATAATGAAAAAAGGACTAACGAATACAATGATTAATGTTGACTTTCCTTATTCTGGTCTGACATATTCATTCCAATCTTTAGATCCCATTTGTTTCAATCGACTCAACGCTCTTGAAAATGCAAAGCGTTCATCATCGCCTGCAATAGCTTTGTTATCTTTCAATGAATTGCCCGCTTCCTTCTTTGTTGAGCTTTCTTCACTCAAGTTGGTTTCCTTGTTCTTCTTTTTACTTTCGTCTGCTTCTTCTTCCTGCTTAAGCTTCTTTTCAATTTCCAGCACATGCGCAGACTGCTTACCGTATTTGGGTATTTCGTCTGTGAAAATTTGTTCAAAAGGACGAACGGCAGTTACTGCCAATTTAGTATGAGACTCGTATGCCGCATCCAAAAATGTGATGAATCTACGTGTGACATCACGTTGGTTAACGGAAAGGTAAGGAATATCAGTCACAATGATAGCAGGATACGCGCGAGTGATTTCAAGGTAATCAGCAGCACTCAAAAACTTGTTGAAAAGCTCAGAAAATGGGAATTGAGCAACAGCGCCATCGACGGATTTCGGAATATTCACAGGACGACCCCAGATGTGTAGTTGTACATTACTCTCTGGAGTTTTGTTGTTTGAAAAGTATTTAAACCATTTCTCAACATGCTCATCTGCTTCTTTGCTAACGTCTTGTAACGACTTTCCTGTTGGTGGGAAAAAGTAAGTGCCATCAGACGGACGATCAATTTTTCTATAGTCGGTGGGAGACTTCAAGTACATGACTTCACATTTGGTTTTGATGAGCTCGATTGTTGGAATAAACGAGTCACGTTGGATTCCGTTGGCGTACAAGTCATCAGGAGCACGGTTAGAAGTCATAAAAAGGACAACGCCGAGTTCTGGAGACATGAAAGCTTCAATTAGTCGACGAAGAATCATAGCGTCTGCAACATCAGTAACTTGGAATTCATCAAAACACAAAACATTGGCACCTTTGGCAATATCACGGGCAATAGTAGGAGCTGTATCAAAATCAATGCCATGGACCTCGTGCAATGCGTACGAACGTTTGTGAACGTCCTGCATAAATGCATGGAAATGGATTCTCTTTTTGGTAAGATGGCTAGGAATAGTGGTATAAAACATGTCCATCAGCATTGACTTGCCGCATCCAACGTCTCCGTATAAATAAATACCATTGGGCTGTGTACCTATAGGAATATTAAGCCGTGTGCTTGAGCCCTGTGAAGATTTGGAACCTGATCCGAAAAGTTTACCAAACATTTTGCCAACACTTGAAAATGACGATGAAGATGACGATGCAGGTTGAGATTGGATGTCTGGTGGGGTATAACTGAGAAGCTCGTTATATAAAAACTCTAAGTTCTTGAGAACTTTTCTCTGGTATGAATCATTTTGAATTCGACCAGTTTCAACATAATGGTCATACTGTTGTATAGGATCTAATTTAATGAAATTAATTGGTTAGCATCAATGATTCTTGAAGGTTTTGATGGTTTGAAGTTTCGTGGTGGGGCTTTTAATCGTGACCCGGACAAACTGGAAAAAAAAAAAAGTGCAATTCACTCCTCATTTTACACAACTAAATCCAAACAAAATTTACAAGTTATACACACTTCTTTCAGGTTCTTTTGATTCCGAATTAATTTTATTTGAACCATTTAACACTGGTATCGATGTATGAAACGCACGCTTATTGATGGTGCTGGTGCTGGAAGATAATGTTGATTGAGAAAGTCGATTTTCAATTCTAATTCCACATGTTGACCTTGTGCTAAACCTTTGTAAACAATTGTAAACACCTTCTCTTCCTCCCGCTGTACCATTTGTCAACACAACTGTTGACCGTTTGGCAGGCTGAAAAAAAGCTTTAAAAGCCATATGTGATATGGTGTTTGTGATGAATAGTGAAAGAAAAAAAGAGGAAGAGTAAAGGTGATAATTGTGCAGGATGATGATGACACTAGGAATGGAAAATGGGGAAGGAAAATAAACGGTTGACAAAAATTGAGAAAAATAAAGCCAATCGGCTTGACGGAGGTTACAACCACTAAAAGCTTAAAAAGAGCATATCTATGCAGAACCCTTGAACGTGTCACATGCAAATCATATTGTGTAGAATTATCAGCGTCATGTGACGTAAAATTTTTATTATTTATCATTTATAAGCTATTATCTAACTCATTACAAGTCATATATATGACCCTGAAGAAATCGCCGTAAATCTTTAAACGCATGTAATCTGGTACAAAAAAAACTACACATCAGTTTTCTTTTCAGTTTTTCTTTTCATTAAAATTGTTAAGATTTGTTAATTTTAGTTTATTTGTTTGTTTTATTGTTGTTGTTTTTTTCTTGTTTGGTTTAGATGATGGAAAATCGGAATGTATTATAAAAAGAAGGTAGGATATCAATTTAAAAAGATGAATTGGTCAACAGGGAAATAATTATAAATATATTATGTTGAATTACAATAAAGAAAGAAAAACAATCCAATATAAAATATTTATAATAACAATGAAATACACATAGGCAATGCGGGTTTTTGAAAATATGGTAGATACGAGGTTTTGTACCAGAAAAAAAAAAAAAAGCATAGTAGAATTTAAAATACTTTGATGATACAAAAAAGTAAGATGCTGGAAATTATAAGCGACAAATTTACAGATGCAACAAAAAAAAGAGATACAAAGGGCCGGATTAGATACACTACCCAAGTATTTGTATTATATTGACTGGTTAACCAGGCTATTATTCTTTATTCCTGATTCTTCTCGATTCTGCTTCTCTTTCTTGTTTTTAAGTTTAGGTTTTTGGTGAAAATTGAGCATGTCTTTGAGACTTTTATTTCTGGACAAAACGACGGTGTTGTGCGTGATTCTTTTGGACATGTTGAAAAATCATGTTTAACTTGTAATGGCACCCAGATAAAGTAGAAATGATGTGAATATTGGAGCGATCTTATTTGAAATAGTAAACTAATAACAAGCAATACTTGTAGGTGTACCTTTACTTGTGTTTTTGATTGACTAGATTATCAAAACCCATATTAAAATTCCTATGTTATTCAAGTCACTCGGTTCAACAATGATTCAAAGTTTTGAATCGGGTAGACTATAGAGGCATACACGAGTTCTCAAAACAGAAGCCGACGGAACGAAATTGAATTCCAGTGGCTGAATTACTTAGATGATTCAAATAACTACCACCAAGAGGTGAGACATTCACATACAAGGCTCCAACTTGTAAAGTTTTGTTTTATAGATGATGGTTATAAAATAAGACAATCGTTTATACCTCTCTAGAACGCCTTTATAATTTTTGTAAACGAGCTTTTCAAACATTTACATTAATATTGGCAACTGACAATGAAAGAACCGTTAAATGAAAAAATCGATATTTACTCTAATGTAAACGGGTTATATTTATCTTACTGGTTGGTTTGATTTACATTTGTATAAATGGAAAACTTTGATTAATGGCAATCAAAAAAATTACTCAACACATACATCACACAAAGCAAGCATTTGACAACTTATTTGTTGTCTTTTTTGTCTTTTTTTTTTTTTTCCTTGGATAAACAAGAGTGGATCAAACAATGGAAACAAGCAAAAAAATAATTATATTGACACAAGGGTAACACGAGGTAGACACATAGTCAATACAAATATAAAAACCAATAAGCAAAAGGCACCACCCTTTTCTTTTTATGTTCTTTAGTCTTTTGGGAGATATGCTATAATTCTTTCAAAAGAGATGGCAAGATCTGGTTTTTATCAGTATTTTTTCTTGTTTTCCATTGTCTCGAAAAGAAACAATCGAAAAACTGAAATAATATTTAAATGACGTGAAATCAGTCAAAACCCAATCAAAATCAATTCAAAAGACTGATCAAACCAATTGGAATCAATCAAACTGTTTGAACTGAAGTGAAACAAGCAGAAAACAAGTTGAATATAAATTGAAATAACAATTTTACTCGTTTATTTTTTTTATTTTTATTTTTTGCCAAGGGCATTAATGGCATGTCAAAAAGAAGCCAGCTGATCAGTTCTTTCTTTTAGACAATGGTTGATTTTTAATTTAACGATTTTATTATTTTGTTTCTTGAAATAAACTATGATTGAATACGGGATGTAGGTGCAATCATTCAATGCTTTTATAAACTCAAAAATCTTTATACAATAACTCTAAGGATTTTTGAATCTCATCAACGGCTTGTCTTGTTATTATTTATTTATTTATTTATTTATTTTGACTATCATCAGACTTTTTTTTGTACAATAGTCTCAAAGGCTTTTCTAAACTAGGGTGGTACGCAAGAAGGCACATGAAAAGTCTATAAATGAAAAAAATGCCAACAGACAAAAACCGAGGAGTCAATGAAATTAAGATATTAAAAATTTTGCGAAAGAGAAAGAAAGAAAGAAGGTACAGACCCCTCTCTTCGAGACTGAGAACCCTCCTCTCGAGTAGTTTGCGTTTAAAACAGAATATTCCTTTGTTGATGATTTTTGTTCAAACGTCTTGACGCAAGGATCAGTACCCAACACAAGAAAATATATATACAGTACAATTAACAAACAATTAAACAAGCCAGAGAAGAAATTATGTTAGCACATTAATTTCACTCATATTCGTTGTTCAGTGCACGTGATCACATCAAGCGTGATGGTCTGTTCCCAAAGAGCTTTTTGGAAACTCGTCAAGCTTTTTTTTTTTTGACAAAAAGGTTTTGATGATTTTGGATCGTCTAATGTGGGTTTTTTTTTGTTAATTTTGCTTGCTAGTTCACTTTTTTTTTGTATTTTTTTGACAGTTTATGTATCTGCTTGATGCTTGTCTGATTGTGTGTGTGCACACAAGCATCTATTGGTTTTTTGTGTTTGCTGGGGTTTCGATGGATATTAGATGGAGTTTTCAATTTTTTTTCTGTGGAACTTGAATGAGAAAAGAGAATAATAATCATTGATGCTAAATATCAACAGCCATAAACTAAAACTAAATATAAAGATAAAACTCATAATAATCATATATAATGTCGACGTTTTGTCCAACAAGTTTCAAACTGAACAGATTCTGGTATACTGGTGAATCCGCATTTAAGAACGAACCATAATAGGCAAGTATCAGACAACTCGGTTTTTTTCTTTCTCTTTTTCTGTTTTACAATTAGTGTATGTTTGAACTTTTGTTTATCACGCAAATCACGTTAATGAAAAGCTCAAGAGATGGTGAAGATGATCATCATGAGTTACTAAGAAAGGTTAATGTGTATTTACAGATATGCTCCTCGCAGGCCACTTTCTCTATGTCACATTTAGTATCAATTGTCTCTGGAAAAAAAAAAAAAAAAAAAAGCACGAGCTGTCAACAAAATAGAGATTCAATTCAATTTATTCAAAGGTTATAGAACTATATAACATAGGCGTTATAGCTATCCTTTTACTTATCATCTTATATCACTTGAACAGTTTGTACATTTTCAAAGCATCAATTCATAGCTTGTGTCTATGTCAGCCCAAAATAGAATGATGCACCATATTTAAGCTGAAACTTTATATTCGCTGTTACCAATGTTTTTTTGATTTTCTTGGGCATTATCAAAGGACGTGGAATGAAGGTAGCATCTGCAGTTGTATCTACGTTTGGTTACATATATTCGTTTATTTCTTCCCGTTCACGTCTCAATTTATATTCTACGAGACGCGTTTAAAATTTTGAATAAAAAAAACAGATATTTAGCAGAGAACATGTAACGGGCCCCTAAACTTCTAACTGACTTTCTCGCTTTTTGAATGTTTTTCGTCTTGACTTTTTGACTGGAGACTTTCATGTTGACATTTGTCGCTTTAGCTTAAGAGTATGAGGGGCACCGAGAGTCTTTGTGCTGTCAATGCGCATTGTTTGTCATATTTTGATGAGTATGTAACTCCAATGAATTTTATAATTATTATTATTATTTTCGTTTTACAGTTTACGCGGCAAATAATAATATATTTTCTTCTTGTTGTGTTGTTCGTTTTAATCTTATTTTTTTTTTTCAAGAAAGGTAGTTGCGGAAGTGGTGGCGAAAGTAGACCAAATGAGCCATTCAAGACTTGCAAGTTGGCTTATCTGGGACACAGCTTGATCAAAAAAAAAAAATTAAAAAAATTAAAAATTAAAAAGTCTAAAATAAATTAATAAAAAAGAAGATGCCCTAACCAGATGTATATATCCCAAAGCTGTACAAGTGTAGAAGGATTTCTAGATAAAATTTTACAAATGTTGTCAATATTGGACAAAATGTTACTAAAACGACTATTAAAGTGGGTTCATTATTTGTTTTTCTTTGTCAAATTTATCAATTTTCATTCAAGTGTATTTTCTTTTCGTATGCTTTATTGTTCATTTTCTCACTTGTTATTGTGTTTGCTATGATCTTTTTTGATATGGTTTTTTTTTTTTTTTTTTTTTTTTTTTTTTTTTTTTTTTTTTTTTTTTTTTTTTTTTTTTTTTTTTTTTTTTTTTTTTTTTTTTTTTTTTTTTTTTTTTTAGACTTTATTATTTGGTAATATGTATTTGAATCGGGGATTTTCTACAACTGTCCAAGCGCTCAAAAAATAACGGTGGGTAGGATGAATTGAAGATAGGGTTAATCACAAAGAGGGTGTATAGATAATTGGTGAAGATAGTAGAAAGGTAAAGAAAGTAGACATGGAGTTAGGAATTGCAGATCAAATGTCTATTTCCAAATGTGTATCACTGCCAATTAATATATAATTCTAGGGTGAATGAATTGCGAAGTGTGCGTAACAGAGCCTAAGCAAAGGCCCATTCTGGTTCTGGCTCTTCGTCTGGTGCCAATAATGCAACTTGATCAAAAACCAATAGTCAGCTTAGCGAGCTTCAGCCTGGTGCCACTTCTCAGCATCGTGCACTTATATTCTGCCAGCTTAAAGATATGCTTGACATTGTTGAAACCGACTTGCTCAAAAAGTACATTCCTTCGGTTACATATACGCGACTTGACGGCAGCAAATTGGTTGATTGGTGGGTTTTTAAACGAGCTAAATAGCAATCGTATGTTGAATGAAATGAACGTGTGAGGATACGGGAGAAATACGCGTTTTGTGTCTGCGTATCGTTATTTTATTTTTTTATTTTTATATTTTTTCAAGAAATATTTAGAGACAATTTTTTTTTTTTTTCGAAATATTCGCAATTTATATATATAAAATATGATGATCACAACTTTTTCTAGAATTTAATTTGCTTTTGAATCTTAGAAATTGAGATAAATACTTGAAGCAGGTGGGTACTTAACCTTGAACAATCCAAAGAGTGGGTTTTCTTTTTTTTTTTTTTTTTTTTTTTTTTACCTTTTTTAAAAATTTTTTTTTTTTTTTTTTTTTTTTTTTTTTTTTTTTTTTGTTACCACTAGTACAAATATTATTATTTCCTGAGTAATTTTTTTTTTTCTTGTGCATTTCCAAAAGAGCTGCAGATGAATGTAAGAGAATAATCAATTTGGAGCGAAATCTCACTAGAAAACATACTAAAGGAATCTTAAATAGGAAAGTGGCTTGCACAAACCTGCAAAAAAGTTGACAAATAAGGAGAAGCCTAGAATCCAAAAATCAAATGGTCAACAGACATGGACTAACAGGCAACAACTCAGGAAATAACCCAGGAAATAAACCAAGTTGAAAAACTGTTCTAGTCAATTGCTTGAGTGTAGTTACTTGAAAATGGTGTAGAAAGGGCCTTGGAAAAGCAACTCTCGAAGAGATGTATATCCCAGTTCATCCAGGCCTAAGCTGTAGTAACTGGATTTCTTCACTTTTCAAACCAGTAACTTAATCAAGGCTTGGTTCTAGGTGTCGTTCTGGCTATTTTCTTTTTTAATCCTTAAATCCTAAAATATTTGAATGGAGATGGTTGTTTGGCCAAACCAGCGATTCATGCACACAAATGACATGATACTCTCCCAACAAGAATGTCAACAACTAAACGGTCTCCTAGTTCTAATAGAAACCAGCCTTATTAACTTTGGATTCTCATTCCGTTATTCTACTAAATTCATATAGTTATACATGTATATATATATATATATATATATATTCTCAACCCACTACATATCATCCAGTCCCTCCAAGCCTCTTGATCTTGGTTGCGAAGCTCATGCATGTGTCGTCCAGGTGGAGATGGTAGCGGTGAGGAGCGAATGTATTAACCTAACCTACTAATAAAATAGCCCATCGGAGCCCATTGGAGCCTATTGGAGCCTATTAATAAATTGGTAAATTAGCCAACGACAGCCAAAAGTGTGTTACACAACCTGTCACTCATTTGTCACCATGCCAAAAAACGCATCAAACCCCCCTTGAAAGATCCATAGCCCCCCATTATCACTTCCTCCCTTCTGCTTGCTGGGCGCATATATATATCCAGCCATGCCTCCTGCTTCTGTTTCTGTTTCCACCTCATTGCCTTTCACTCCACCACTACGTTCAACTTCGCAACGACCTTTCAGCTATCTTCTTCTTGACCATTCGCTCGTTTATTTTACCCTGTCAGTCGAAGCTCCAGCAACATTCCTACTTTTTCCAACATCCATACATTCAGCCCTTTTCCTACGCAATTCCAACTTTCTTTGTTTGTTTACTATATAATACTTGCCAAATCCCCAATCGTTTGTATTCCAACAAAAAAAACATCAACCACAACGTCAGTATTAACAGTAACACCAAAGCTTTCTTAATCTCCTTGCATTGTTAAGATCGCTATTTCTCGACCATGCCAAACAACCTCCGCTTTTGTCAGGTGTTGGCCTGCTTGCTGGTCCTCGTCTACTCAGTATCGGCCCTTCACCTACCATTTAAAGCCAAACGTGCTTCAACTATCGACTATTACGAACGTCCTAGACATGTTCGTCAACGTACTTATCAACAAGTCAAACGCCAGTACGCCACTGTGAATGCTTCTACCACCAGTACTGAATCTTTCACAATCACTTCAGAACAGGAGCAGCAGTCCAGTTCTATTGGTAATAATATTCAACTCACTTTAATCGCCACATCCTCCGAATTGGCTTCTTCTTCTTCTGAGCCTGCACCTGCTACTTTTTCAGCATCTCAAGAACCCCAGCCTCCAGTGACTTCTTCCTCTATTTTCGTTTCTAGTCCTTTCTCCAGTTACTCTAGTGAAGAACCTTTAATTTTGACTACTTATAGCACCTCTCCTACTTTCTCTCCCATTCCTTCTTCAGACGTGCCTTTGACCTCTTTCTCAAACGTCTACTCTTCCATTCCAAGCTCTGTTCCTCTCCCAGAAACTTTTTCAGAACAGCCACCACAAGAATCCACATCTTCAGAAGCTCCAGCGCCAGTTTCTTCAACACCCTCAGAGTCTCCACAGTCTATTGAACCTTCCAGCACTCCTCAAACCACCTTTTCTGCTTCTGACGCTTCTTCAACTGTCGTCACTCCTCCTATTGACCAACCCTCAACCACTTTTTCGATGCCAACCCACATTTCCTCTGACTCTGAAACTTTGGGTCCCACTTCTTCTCCAGTCGAGCCTTCTCAAGCCACTATTACTCCCGCCAGTAGCAGCGAGGCACAGTCTTCACCATCCGTCGCTCCTTCTCCAGCTTCCGAAAGTAGCCAAGTTTCTATTCCCGATATTCTTTCTTCAATCAGTTCAGCTTTCCCCAACTCGTTGACTACTGGTAAGTATTGAAACTTTTTTAACCTTTTATTTATTTAAATTTATAAACTAACTTTATCTTTTTTTAGAATCTGAAACCCCATTAACTACTTTCTCGGTTCCTTCAAGCGAGGTTCCTTCAGCTCCTTCTTCTGCACCCATTGAAACTACTTTCACTCCTTCTGTTTCTTCTATTGAATCAGCTTCTACTGGCCCTGCAACTGAACCAGTTTCTCCTACCAGCTCTGAGTCTGTTGCTCCTTCTTCTATTCCTACTGGAAACCAAGCAACTAGTGATGCTCCTTCTTCTTCAGTTACTGAGCCTGCCCCAGCTTCTGAGCCAACCTCTTCTTTGGTCTTCACTTCTACTCCTGTCACTTCAGCTTCCAACGTTGAGCCAGTCTCCTCCGAGGTTGTTACTCCCTCTGGATCAGTTTCTTCTGAAGTCGTCACTCCCTCTGGGCCAGTTTCCTCTGAAGTAGTCACTCCCTCTGGATCAGTTTCCTCTGAAGTAGTCACTCCCTCTGGGCCAGTTTCCTCTGAAGTCGTTACTCCCTCTGGGCCAGTTTCCTCTGAAGTCGTTACTCCCTCTGGGTCAGTTTCCTCTGAAGTTGTCACTCCCTCTGCTCCAATCTCTTCTGAGGGTACCCCTACTGGACCTTCCATCACTACCATTCCTAGTAGCTTTACTGCTCCTACTGAATCCTCCGTTGTTCCAGTTACTCCTTCTTCTGAACAACCCATCTCAACTCCTACTGAAACCGCATCTGGATCCATTTCTCCTGCTGTTTCTACCGGCAGTGAGTCCTTGTCAGCAGTGACTCCTCCTGTCACTTCTGCCGCCTCTTCCTCCGAATCTATTGTGACAAACACTCCTGCACCATCTTCTGCTACTGGTGCCGAGTCTAGTGTAGAACCTGTTTCTTCAGCTTCTTCTGGTGTTGTTTCAACCATCAGCTCCAGTGCTTCTGAAGAATCTACTTCTACACCCGCTGCTACTATTGCACTTTCCAGCGTTTCTGCTTCGACTTTGTCAACTGCTATTTCTGCAGACACTAGCATTGGAACTACTTCCTTCTCTGTTGAGCCCACCAGCACTTCTTCTCCTGTTGAGTCTAGTGCCATCACCACTATTCCTTCAGGCTCTGCTGTTGAGTCTAGTGCTATCACCACTATTCCTTCAGGTTCTGCTGTTGAGTCTAGTGCTATCACCACTATTCCTTCAGGTTCTGCTGTTGAGTCTAGTGCTATCACCACTATTCCTTCAGGTTCTGCTGTTGAGTCTAGTAGTATTACTACTATTCCTTCCGGCACCGCTCTCTCTTCCGAGTCTAGTTCTATCACCACCATCCCATCTGGCTCTCCCATCTCTGCTGAATCCAGTTTCTCTTCTGCTCCTCCCATCACTCCTGAATCAACCATCCCTACTTCTTCCTTCACAGTAGCATCCACCACTTCCAACGAAAACAGCATTATTTTCAACTCTCAATCTGTTCTTTCTACTCAATCTGGTGTCGATTCTACTGCTACTTCTCTTCTCTCTTCCCTTGCCACTAGCTCTGGTGTTTCTGCCATTGAGACTTCTGCAACCGGTCTTGTCAATACTGAAAGCACTGTTTCTGGATCTGCCGTCAACTCTGTTACCGAATCCAACTTGCAATCTCAAGCCTCTAGCTCTAGTGTGGAATCTTCTATTCCTTACATCTCTGCTACCGCTTCTGCTTCTGATTCTGCTACTTCTAATGCTGTTGAAGACTCTAAATCCGAGCTCAACTCCCAAACCCAGATTTCTGGTTCTGTTTCTCTTAGCACTGATTCTGGTTCTTTTGTTGCCAACCCTACCACCACTACTGACTCTGCTCCAACTACCCCAGTCTCCGTTTCTGAAAACACTGCCGTTGCTTCTGTTTCTCCTACTTCGGCCGCTAGCACAGCTTCTAACAATGCCAAGGCTTCTACTACTACTTCGGTTCCTCTTAGTGACTGGCTCCCACAATCTATCATTATGCAAACTTCTGAAACCAGCAGCGCTTCAGCCTCCGAGTCTACTACCGCTGCTGCCACTCCCACTTTGTCTTCATCTTTGCCCCGTGTTATCGCTCCTTCGGGCGGTATTCCTGACACTCCTGAAGACTCTCAGTTGATTCAGATTGGTTTCGACTACTCGTTGAACTATCCCTTCATTGTGGCCCACCCATTGTCTGTCGCTCAGATCTTCCAGTACTTGCCTTCTGGTGTTTCTTATGGTTTGAACGTCAACGTAAACAATGTTTCTATGCGCAGCATTGAACCCTACCAATCGCAGTCTGCTGGCTATGTCATTTCCATTGCTATGGCCTACATTCCCAAGTCTTTGGTTTCTACGCTCGATGCCATGATCCACACTCCCACCTCGCAGTTGTATCGTAACCCCAACAGCAGCATCAACACGCTCATGAACCTGATTGATCCTAGTATTCCGCTAATTCCCGGAAGTGCTACGGACAACGGGTCTCAGAACAATTCGCCAGGAGACGCGACCAATACCTCAGCTGCGCCCAGCAGCACTGCCACCAGTGACGGTGGTATCCAAGTGAACAAGGCCGGTTTACAAGACTCTGGCTCGCTCGACCAGCCTGTCCAGAACAACAGTACTGTCAGTTCCAAGACTGTCGGCATTGCTGTTGGTACTGTGACAGGTGCCGTGGCCTATGCCGGTCTCATGATTCTGGCGGCTCGTTCGTACAGAAACAAGAAGAACGGCCTGGAGCTTGACGGCCGTGACTCGCCATACCTTGCCACGGAAGGGCCTCAGCATCATCACTATGATAATGGTGCTGTTGGCGGAAGTCCGTTCAGTGGACACAGCCGTGGTAGCTACCGAGGTGGACCAATTCCTCGAGAACAAATTTCGGAGCCAGTAATGAGTGAAAACTCGTTAGGTTGGACCTAAGAAAAAAACTTACAAAGATTAGATTTGAAAAAAAAATTAAAATTAATAGAAAGAGAGTGAGAATTGGAAAGGAAAGTGGTTTTGTGGGTGTTTGAGTCTCTGGTAGAACTAAAGAAGAGATATTCACCGTTTGCTTTCCTTTCCTCCACTTGTTTCTTTCTACTTTTTTTTTTTTTTTTCTTCTTTTCTTGTCAATGTTCAAGGATTAATGTATTAGTACTTGGTTCTTTATTTACACATTGACTTGAAAAAAACACTTATTATTTATAGAGAGACTTGTCCATTTTTTTATTTCCTTTTAAAAAGTTTGTTTTTCTTTTTTTATTTTTATTTATCATTGTATACTCTTGTTTATTTTTGTTTAGTTTTTATTTTGTATTTCTTATATATTCTTCTTCTTCTTCTACTTATAAATTTCTTATTCTAAATTTGCTTGTACAATTTTTTTTTTTTTTTTTTCACTTATTTGGTTGTTGCTTATGTCTTTTCTGAAGGCTTGGATTTTTACTTGCTCAAAAAGCTCTTGTTTGCTTTTATGAAACAGAAGGTGCACGTATATAAAATATAGAATATATCGACACACAAAATATCACACTCAGTATATAATATAATATAAATAAATAAATAAAAAACCAAAGAAAGTTACATGAGAAATGAAAGCTTTCGAGAATGAGATAGCGAATGAAATTATATACAAAAAATGTGGAAAAGGGCATGTACCCAACTATAAGCCTAATGGAAACACAGTAGTAGTAGTAGCGTAGAGTATAAGTGCAACCAACATTTCAATTATCCTTTTCATCATCTTTTTATTTATCAAATTTATATATCAACTCTTCATTCCCAGGCTTTGTGCACAAACACTCAAACACTCACATACACTTGTATCAAAGGTACCAAATCTTGGAACATTGGTTTACATTTTACAAGCACGTATTACACATTTGTTCCTGTGTTATGTACACTCAGACTCTCGCACACAAATATATATATTTATTGATGCTCATGTGTAGACTAACATATGCTAACATATTTTAGTCTACACACACAATCCAGGGACCTGCTTGTATGTTGGTAATCGTATTCAAAGTTTTTTTTTTTCTCCTTCATTCCAAAGGCTTCAAGACAAACCGTCAGCATATTTTGTCAAGTCTCAACCACTTTTAATCAAACTTATCTACCTTGTGTTATCAGATATATAAATAAACATAAATCTTTATATAAATTAAACCTAAATAGTTCAGGAATATATATTGTTAACGGCATGTGTTGGTATTTCTCATTTTTTGAAACGGTTCCTGTGCCTTTTTGGTTATCTTGAGTAAAAATGCAAGGTAAGTACGTGAATGATGACGATGATGATGATGATCATGTCGTTGAAGGCTGATTCCATTGGCTATTGGGTGCCTCATTTATTACACTCCATTCTTGGTGCCTTTTTGAATAATTTCTTAAACATTATTTACACGACAACATGTTTTTTTTTCTTTTTTTTTTTTAAAAAAAACCGTTTTGAAATTACTCCTTCAGGGTTGATTCCATTTGGTAACACACATTATACCCATAAATACACATACAAATCATGGTGTTGTGACAGGGCCTCAGTTTCAAGAGTCAAAGGAGAGAGTTTAAACATAGACTTCACACACACACACACTCAAGCACAGGGTTGTCATCTACACAAAAGCACCCTAAAGCCTACACCCAATACAAATCTCAAACCAAGCATCTCTGAAACACTCCATTGTGTTCTCTTCTTATTATTATTGTTCTTTTTTTAATCAACTTGATGAATTTAATCATTCATGATGTAATTAACATTTTATTATTGTCCCATTGATTTCGTTTTTTTCCTTCTTTTTTTGTTAATGGTTCAGTCAATCGTTAGTCTTGTTTAGCAGTTTCCTTAGATTTCTTAAATATTTTATTTATTTATTTATTTTGTTTTGCTAATTCAAAGACGCACACAGTACACGTGAACCTGTAAAACAAAGATGTTTCTTGACGATGTTGTTTAAATGACCTGGCGTATTTCAATATTTCGATATAAACTAGAGGCGATATTTGTTAAATGGCGTGAATGTTATATATATATTTGCACTTGGACTTCATAGACTGGTTTTGAAACTCTTTAGGGGTTTCTCGACATATTGCCAAATATCTCTGATGAAAGCTTGAGTGATATTTGTAGTGGTAGCTTTTATGTGTTGTTTTTGTTTTTGTAGCAGTGGTGTGTGTGTGTGTGTGTGCACGCAACTGTAAATGACTCTGTCTACGAACACGATAACGATATCGATGATGATAATGATACTGATTATGGTATCAAGAAAGCAGTATTACCATTTTGTTTTTGAACTGTCTAAACCATTTCATCTAACTTTCCGTTACATCATACGATCTCTCAAACGATTCAAGATAAAGAAACGACTGACTGGATTAACTAGATTAACGAAATTAACTAGAGTAACGAGAAGAACAAAAAGCGACTGTATCCAATATTAAAAACCTTACAAATTAAATATTACATGGAACCACTAAACGTTAATTATTTTTGTTTTCTGGTTAGCCAGCTAGTTAGTTATTGATTACTTGGTTTTGTAGCAAATCTGTGCTATGTATATATGTACAAATAATGTTAAAACTCATCATCATTATATACGTTAACAGGTTGTTTACAAGTTCATAGTTGTGAAAAAAAAATAAAATAAAAAGTCAAGCTACTTGTTGTAGTTAATTCAAGCTTACAACTGATTCAAAATAAACTATCTTGTAAACTACCTCTTTCCTATGGTTTCAAAGGGGCTTAATAAATACCATTCTTTTTCATTCATTTGTTTTCCCCCTTGAGCTTAAAAGAGAATATAACCATGATATGCTTGAGCTTGATCTGTATATGGGTGGCTCATAAAAATAAAAGAAAATCCATAATCTTATATAAACGCCAAAAAATAAAATAAAATAAAAAAACGTTAATTACACTGAAAAAGGATAACAATTATAACGAAAAAGGAAAGCGAAGAAGAATAAAGACAAAAAAAAAAAAAAACAAAAAGGGAAAAGTGTCGACGTTAATGTCTTTAGTTACTTTGGTATGCTATATGATAAGATTTGGTTATCCAATGCTGATCAACAATTAACTTGATAATAATGTTATGGATGTGTTAATATATTTATACATGTCTACATTATTTTCTTTTATAAATTATCGGTTTGTATTTATTTGAGTTTTTTTGCAGCTGTTCGATTTGCTCGTGTTCTTTTTTACCATTATTTATCGTCAATACTTTTTCTAACGGTTGATGTACAAATTAACTGAATAGAAGAAGAAGAAAAAAAAAAAAAAAGCTAGATTAATGGTATCACACGCTAGTGTTGCAAGAGAAGTAGTTGCCCTGTTTTTAATTTAAAAATTTGTTAGCTAGACAGCTTCAACCGGTCTTGTTGACTAGATGACTTGTAACTGACTAAATATTTAGTTCTGGTACTGAGAAACACTAGCCTTTGAAACTAGTTTAGTACTCTCAATAATTTTTTTTTTTTTTTTTTTTTTTTGAAAAAAAAAAGACGTTTTAAAGGTGTTTGAGCAAGAGAGAAACAAAAGTCATAAGCGAGATGATTGTTTGAACCTTAAATCGTTCAATACTAACCTGTCTTTTTTTTTTTTTTTTTTGGTTTTAAGCGGTTATACAACTTGAAACATTAAAACCTGTCACTATCTGTTGAAAAGACGTTGAATTATCTGGAACATAAATATTCATGTTGATAAGTACCTTTCAAAAATCAATTGTGAGTACGGGAAAACCCTGCTGATCTCTTTTTGTATTGACTTGAATTTATAACTACTGTTCAAAGCTACTAGCGGTTTTATTTTCAAACCATAAAGATATGAAACGAATGTATGGTTCTAATTATATTCACACAGAAAAAATAGTGAATACTGCTTATTTTCAAAAACACTTTGCAAGATACTGCTTCAATCAACCTCATTATTTTATTTTCATTGTACGCAAAAAAGTTGACCGCCTTTTCAAGCTGTTGTGAACAGCATTTTAGACATTTTTGGCAACACCTCTTGATAGTAATTGTTCCGTGACGCTTAGTACAAATGCAGGGGGATACAGGCAAGTGTCCCAAAAGCTCAAACTAAGATAACACAATTCAACGCGCAACCCTTCTGTTAACCACTTGTTCTGGATTGGTTTTATTATTATTTTTCCTTCTTCCAGATACCTCTTTGGTAGTACTAGTCGTGTTGGAATTATTGAACTGCAGAGCTAGCACAGACGCTGTTACACCTTTAGAGAATACTTGTTACTTACCTATATAAAAGTAAACAGCAGTTTTTGAAGTACTTTTGAACATTATTTTAAGCAGTATAACAACTTACTTCATGATGAGAATCAAACTCCAAGCAACACCATCGTGATATCTCTTTGTTACAAACACTGAAATCATCACGTGGGGAAGATAACTAACTCAGTTAAACATTTCTGATAATCACGTGACTAAATAGTTTGTGATAATCACATGTTGTCTTGATGTTTATGACGACATGAGATATTAAATCGCTACGGAGCTTTAAGGCATAGACATGTTTCTCTCTAGAGATTGCTCGGGCGATACTGCTAACGCCTCAATTCGTTAAAATTTAATAGTATTCATTAATTCATCATCATAAACAATAACATTACTTCGTACAATATCATACATCGTAGTTACAAATCATTGCCTTGAAACCTGCTATTTCCTTTGTGTCTGCCTAATCAACATGTGAATCAAATCTTTTTATTGCCATTTTCATGGCTGAGTATAAATATTAGCCTTCCACCCACTTTTTCTTCCTTTTTCCTTTTTGACAGTGTGTGTGTATCACAACTTTTTTTTTTTTTTTTCAATCAAAACTCTCTCTCTCTCTCTAACCCTTTTTTCTTTTCTTTATTTATTCCTATTTGAATATACACCATGTCTTTCCCTGGTGGCGGTGGTAGAACTTATGGCGGTCAAGACCCCAATTACAGCCAAAACAACGGTGGCTATAACCATAATAACAATGGTGGTGGCTACAATGGCGGATACAGTAACAATAACAACGGAGGATACAACAATGGAGGATACAACAATGGAGGGTACAATGGCGGATCTTACGGAGCGCCTCCTTCTGGTCCTCCTCCTGGCCAGTACGGTGGTGGCTATGGCGGAGGATACGATGGTGGCAATTCATCATTTGGTGCTCCTCCATCTGGACCTCCTCCCGGTCAATACGGTGGTGGCTATGGTCAGGAAAGATATGGCAACACTGGTGGCTACGGAGGCAATGACAGTTATGGAAATAACAATGGTGGTGGTTATGGCCAAGATAGTTATGGAGGCAATAACTATAACCAAGGTGGTTATGGAGGTAACCAAGGAGGCTATGAAGGTAACCAGGGTGGATATGGAGGTAATCAAGGTGGATATGGAGGTAATCAAGGTGGATATGGAGGTAATCAAGGTGGATACAATCCTACTCAAGGCCAGTTCTCTCATGGAAACTACGATGTTGGTGCAGGATCCAATCCCTCTGGCGGACATCAACAAGGTGGATATGACAATCCATCCTATGGTGGCAGCCATCAGACACAGAATATGGATTTCATGCCTCCTCCATCATCTTCCCAATCCTGGGGTGTCGAAGGTTTTACCAACTATCAGTACTCGCAGTGTACTGGTCGTCGTAAAGCATTGCTTATTGGTATCAATTATATTGGCCAAAAGGCTGCACTCAAGGGATGCATCAACGATGTCAGGAACATTAAACAGTTTTTGTCTCAGAATTATGGCTACAGGGACGAAGATATGGTTGTTTTGACTGATGACCAAAATAACCCTCAATCTGTTCCTACCAAGGCCAACATTCTCAGAGCTTGTCAATGGCTTGTCAAGGATGCTCAACCAAACGATTCCCTGTTTATGCACTATTCTGGCCACGGTGGACAAACTGAAGATTTGGATGGCGATGAAGATGATGGATCTGACGAAGTTATTTACCCTGTCGACTTCAAGACTGCTGGCCATATTGTTGACGACGATTTACACGCTCTTCTTGTCAAGCCCCTTCCTCCAGGTGCCAGATTGACTGTTTTGATGGACTGTTGTCACTCAGCAAGTGTCATGGATTTGCCATACATGTACTCTACCAAGGGTGCTTTGAAGGAACCTAACTTGTTGAAGGATACTGGTAAGACTGTTTTGTCTGCATTTACAAGCTACGCCAAGGGCGATATTGGTGGATTGATGGGTTCAGTAACTACTGGTATTGACAGAATTGTGCGTGGCAACAAGAGTACCGAAAAGACAAAGAAACTCAAGACATCGCCTGCTGATGTTATCATGATTTCCGGATGCAAAGATAACCAAACTTCTGCCGATTCATTTGAAGACGGTGCAGCTACTGGTGCCATGTCTCATTCGTTTATCCAGGTCATGAACAATAACAAGAACCAAAGTTACTTGTCATTGATTAACAATATGAGAGATGTTTTGGCAAGCAAGTATGAACAGAAGCCCCAATTGAGTTGTTCACATCCTTTGGACTGTAACTTGAAGTTCATCATGTAAATGAAACAAATAAAATAAAAATAAAAATTGCTGTTTTATATCGTTGATTAATTGATTATAAATTTTTGGTTTCATCCTATTTTATTTTATTTCAGCAAAAATATCATGAATATAGATTTTTCTAAATTTCTTTAGCCCACTTTACGAATCATTTCTCTAGCACTGTTAATCCAAAAACTAACCAGCTCTTCCAGAACTTCACCATCACCTTCTTTAGCACGTTGATACGCTTTTATCAATGCTTTTTGGTTCAATTCAAACTCAATTTCACAAGAAGGTTGTTCAGGTCTGCCGTTGTTCCGCACTGGCTGCACCACTGTGGTATCGATTGTCATAATATCATCAATATGATATGAAACTCTCTGCTTCCGTCGCATATACGGGGGTCGAGCGTTTTGCTGTTCCTGGTGATAGTTCTTGACATCAAACCCAGAAGTTGGCTGTTCATTTTCTGTCGACACTGTTACTCTAAAGTCTAAAGCATGTTTAGTTGCGACTTCTTTGTGGTCACGAGCTGCTTTCATTATTCGGCACACTTCCTCTGCGTTATTGTCTTTAACCAGCTTGACTGCTTCTTGAAGCGGTAACTTGTCAGGAATTTCATAAGTAATTCGTAATTTTTCATCCTTGAGATAGTAAAAAACGTCCATGGTATCTGATTCTGATTTTGAAATAGAAGGTTTAAGGACTTGACTGCTGTTGTTTCCATTATCTTTGTTTTCACAAATATCTCCTAGTTTATCCATCAATCTTTTATACAAATCTTCAGGAATGCTTGCCACAAACATTGGGCCATTTCTTTCAAAAGCGCTTTTGTTGATTAGCGCTTCTGACACAAAATACAATGGAACATCACGGGGGAATCTAACACTTCCAAACTTGAGTTCTGCTTCTACAGAATCCAAACGATTCTCGCGGTCTAAAGAGTCAAGACATCCATATACCCATCCAGTTAGCTGTCGCACAATATCGTCATACTGAACCACGCCACTCAAACTGTATGGTACATTGTGAACATGTCTTGGTGGCTTTGAAGGGTTGTGTAAACTGACAGGAGGTGCCGCCATTTCTCGTGGCGCTGAATGCTGTTGCTGTTGTTGACGAAGATGTTGGTTCGGTCTTGATCGAATGTGGTCTTTTGGATAAGGCGCAGTGTTGACTTGCTTATGTCTTTTGTACCCTTCTGGATCATTAATTTTCAATTGCTCGAGTTCTGCCTGATACGATGGCCAGTCTTGGGCCCAACGCGGTGGGGTTTTGTACTTGCGCGGGATCCTTGGGTCACCTTTCGTGAAGCGAATAGGAGGCTGAGGTTTTGGACCATATTGAGAAGGCCGGTGCTGTTGGTCGTAATTAGATGGTGGCTGTTGCTGGTAATGGTTATGGTTGTGGTTGGGATGTTGATAATAGTTGTTGGGAGGTTGATGTGGAAAGTCTTTATATCCTTGACTGTTTCTGTTCATTATATTCTTGAATCTGGATTGTCCGTTTGTGTTGTTTTGACTGTTGTGTTGATTCATACGCGAGCCAGCATGTGGATTAGAAGATGGATGTGGTCGAGAAGGGATTGATGATGGTGTTGAAGCTGGACCTTGACCAGAGTGTTGAGATAAAGATTGTACTTCTGGGAACGATTGAAAGTTTTCAAGCGATTCTGAAGGATCAGGAGAGTCCTTGGAATTGTCACTTAACATCTTGTGAATGTTCATTGTTGAAAAATAATTAAGAGACAAATATGTAATGTATTGGGGAATGGGGTAAGAATACTGTGAAAAAGGTTTTGAAATAAGAAAATAGAAATAAACAGCCACCTGGGGTCATGTGATGATGAATTAAATGGGAAATCGTTCCAAGGTTATTTACACCTGGTACAAATTCAAGTCAAAACAGGGTAACAGCCCAAGGTCTAGCCTAGTCATTATTTAAGAAAACTCAATTTGGCATTGTTTACAATTGTGACTGCTGCGACAGTGTTGAAATGTGAAATAGTATTGAGTTGGCTTGAAAAGTATCATCATGAAATTACTGAAGGAATTTTTTTTACTTTTGTCAATTTTAAGATGATTGGAGGTTCTTTCCTTTTTTGGTGCATTTGAAATTGTTCAAAACGTGTGTTTGGATCTGGGTATGAACCTACACCAAAATATTTTTGTCATATTGTTATTATCATAAACAATTGAGGTCTATGAGCACTGATTTGCAAAACCAAAATTGACTAAACCTTTTTACCAAAACATAGTAGCATTTAGTTTTGTAGATTCAATTTTGCCATAGTCCAAGTCTTGTCAGCACAAGCAAGTTGAAATCGAGGCAAAATATTCATTGTAATTTGGTTGGCCTTTAACAGACACAAGAAACCTATAAATTAACCAAAAAATATCATTTTAATAAGTGAAGCGAGCCAAAATACTTTGCAACTCAAAGGTTATACGTTTGGTAAGAGTTTAACATTGCGAAATACTTTGTATCAAAAAAGTTAAAAAAACTAAAACTTGGTCAACCCGCAATTCTTGGTTGTTGCTTGTTCGGAGCTGGAGACTCTACATAAACATTACACAAGTCCATATAAATATGCTGTCAATCCCCAAGTTCTATCTTCATGAACATCTCAGTTTGTTATTTATATTATAAATTTCTACTACAGCAATAATAATAATGGAAACATTACTACATGTCGTCTAATATTATCGATTTCCCAACTTTTCCAGTCTAAGTACACTCGGATCTTTTCCCAATAGCACCCAATAAGCGACATCGTATCCTTATCTCAAACTACTTGTTGCTTACGCGATGTTTACCGCACCGTTTTGTCGAAAACCGTTGAAGTTATCATTCCTGCACATCACTATGCCAGTTTTCCTTCTTCACCTTTGAATGATGAAAATCTCATTTCAAGCCTTGGCTCTTATTATTGGTTTTCTCCTGAATCAGTTCAAGCGTTGTATTTTTCTTGGAAAAAAGATTGCCGTATTAATGAATCCGTGATGAGTGGCTCCAAAAAGGCATTTAAAGCGACAAATAAAGAAAAATCCCTTTTGTTGAATCAAGTTTTGACACAAACAAAAGTTTCATAACGTGCTCTACAACTAGTGATTATAAAAAAGGATGGATCGTTGTTGTCTTTTTCATAAAACAAGCAGGATGCATAATATTATATATGTGCCGAACCGTCAGGCCAAACAATCTATTTCTACTGGATTTGTTCGATATTTCGCCAGAATTAATAAAGACTTTGAAAATGCCTATTTGGGGGCCTAAGGTAAAATAACTTTCGCTTAAAAGCATAAAGGAAAAAAGCCAAAATACAATTCCCAGTTATTTACCGCTTGAAATCTTTCCAAATCTTATTAGTCTTGGATTAGGAATATATACAAGTGACTTGTTATTTTTAGTTGCTGGCCAAAGCTTAAAGCATGTTAGAAACTTGAAGTATTTGTCACTAGCCATTAACAACACTACAGACTGTTTTTAGGTCTCTCGAAAAAATCCCAGATGGTCATGAAAGAGTTAAATTTGAGTTTTGGAAATTCTGAAAGTCTTACCCTATGGATTCTTGTGATTGCGGATACGAGATTTGGGATTCCGAACGTGAAGAATGCAATAAATATGGGTTCATGATATCTCAATCTTGCAACCACTTGATGAGCAAATCGACTCTTCTCTAGTCTCAGATATTCAACTGTCTTTTTTTGGTAATTGGGCGACAATCCAATATCCTTTAGTCGTCCGTTGTTTAATCTTTGTTAATATGTTTTTGAATAGCAAGAGATCTATTAGTATGCTAGATGAACCAACATATTCTAAGTCTACTTGCAGTACTGGGAGCGACGTGAAGCTTTTGAAAGTCCGGTTTTGCTATGGCAACTCAGCCGAAAGTTTTGTTGAACTCTGCAAATTTGTTGATTTTTCAACACTGGAATGTGCTAAGCTTCAATTCAGTGACAAGATTGATGAAGTTTCTTCGGTTCTTGACGCTTTTCCGGCTATACCGAATCTGAAATATTTTCAAATTTCAGTAAACCCTGATTTCAGTTTGGATATATATAGGCGCGGAAGATTTTTATCAAACCTTAGCGAGTTGCCTAATCTTGGACGAGTGGTAGTTTTATACTTTTCGTATCTTTCGTATTTAAACCGCTTTTTGGACTATTCTAACGATTTGAATCACTATGATAATTTGAATCCTTTAGACGATATAATCGGATATGAGCAAGACATTAACAAAATGCTGTTAGCAGATCATAGTCTAGATTCATATAAGGTATACAATGTTACCCATTATGCGTCCTCAGATTCTGATAGTTCTAACTGAACAGATCTGTAAATAAATACATAATTTTTAATCAATATATTAAATTCACAGGCCATGGTTTTGACTTCTCTGAATAAAAAAAACAAAAGATGAGACATAATAATATATGTAAAAAAAAATGGCTCCGAGTCTATGATATGTAGTTATATAACCTTACAAAAAAGTGAATTAAAGCCCAAAGTTTCAGACAAACACTTTGATTTCATTCTCAAATGCTAACAGTGCTCACTGAATATTCAAATAGGCAGTTGCCGTTTTCAAAATCTTTACAACTTTTTTACCCTCTTTCGCTCCCTATATCACACACAGCTAGATAGAAAATGTAATATTTTTGAGCGACTTTGGGACTCAGAGAAACACCACAATTTTTTTTTTTTTTTTAGTCCTATCGCTCTGGCAAACGAGCTCATTATCACACTTGGCCCATTTGTTTTTGGCCCCCCTATTATTTTAATGACTAGTCCTCGACTTGTTGACAATTAACCCCTAAAATGCCAACAAATAGCCCTCAGTTTGTCAATAATTAGCCCCTAACATGTTTTAGCTTCGCCAGCAAAACTCAATTACCTCAACCTAAACTGGTTTTATTACGCACTTATATATTCATATTGGTTTGTGTTGAATAACTTATAGTAATAACAATGATAAAAATTTTCCTTTTTTTTATTTATATTTATTTAAATTATATAAATGAGTCGTATTTTGTGTTATATGTGTGTATTTTTTTCATCTCAAAGTGGTTATATGTTCCGGAATTTCACAGTCTCATTCCGGGAGATCCAGCTGGTGCAGGAGCTATTGGCACATAGGCACCACCACCACCGGGCATGTGTCCATTTACTGGTGGTCCTCCGTTACCATTTGCATATACATGCGGTGATGGCATCTCAGTTCGGTTTCCTAGACCTCCTAGTCCAGCAAGCCCGCCAGGACCGGAAGCGTTTCCAGGACCTCCTGGACCGCCAGGTCCTGCTGCTCCTCCAGCACCAGAAAGTCCAGGTCCTGCGTTGCCAGATCCTGGTTCTTGGTTGCCTTCACCTGCATTTGCAGATGATGAAGGATGTGATGGAAGTGGTCTGTCAACAGGAACAGGTGGCTCACGCGGAATTCGCAGTTCTTCAGGCAACAAACTTCGGGGATCACCGTTTTGTGCTTGTCCTCCTGCCAACTGAACTTCGCGCAGCAATGCGTTCAAGTGTGTTGTGTACACCTGGTTGCTTGGATCAAACTTGATGGCATTTTCAAGCGCTGATACCGCGTCGTTGATTTGATTATTTGAAACTTCGTACAAAATGGCAGCATTGTACCAGGCTTCTCCCAACGACTCTGGGGCCAGATGGATGGAACGTGTGTATGAATCCAAAGCCACCCGGAACTCACCAGTGCGATAGTAAAGAATACCAATAGAGCACCAAAACAGAGGATTGTCGCTATCAATGGCGACGGCACGACTGTAGGCTCGGTATGCATCGGCATACTTGTCTTGTTGCATGTAGCATCTTCCCAGTAAGTACCAGGTATATGCGTCTTCAGGCTCGTAGTCCAAAGACTGTGACAACCGGGCAATAGCCAAGGCCATTGTGAGCTGAACTCCACCAGCAACTACGACATGGGAAGTGCCTTTCATTGACTGTTGGTAATGGAGCCATCCTAACTGCTGCAAGACCTTTGCGTGAGATGGATTGTCTTCCAAAACGCGTTCATATGCATACTGAGCTGCTGGAAAATCTTCCCAAGTTTCTTGAATGTGACCAATTTGAAACCAAATGTCTGAAATGGCAAGTGGTGGAGGAGGGTTCTTAAGAACAAGATTGAAGTTTTCCAGAGCGCGATGGTACTTTTGTTCTTGCTTGAAAATGATACCCAGTCTAAAGTAAATGTCGGCCTTTTTGCTATAATTTGGGTCGATTTCCAAAACTCTGCTAAAGGCTTCTTTGGCCAAATCAAACGAGCCACATCGGTCGTACAAAATGGCAATGCCGTACCATAACTTTGGCACGTTTGGATCGGGAAGAAGGTTGATGGCACGTTGATAAGCCTTGTATGACTCTCCGAGTTCTTCAACCATGAGATAACAGTGAGCAATGGCTTCCCAAACAGCTCCTTGGTTTGCGTCCAGTTTCAGGGCAGCATTGTAAAAGTCAATGGCCTTTGGAAACAATCCTTTTGATCTATACTGAGCAGCAATGCCAACGATAGCAGTGAGATTGTTTGGGTCGATTTTTAAGACCTTTTCAAAACAGTCAATAGCCTTGTCGTAATTGTCGAGACCATCAAAAGCAGATCCAAGAGTGATCCAAGTTTCTAGCGTTTCAGCTTGAAGTGTTTGATATGGCTGAGAGTCTGAAAAAGACTGGCTTTGTTGTGGTGGCAGTTGAGGACGAGGAGACATTTGGCGATCTAATTATAAAAAAAATAATGAAAATAAAAAATAAGAGGTTAGTACAAAAATAAAACTCCAGGGCTAGGGTGGAATAGACATACTTGGAATTACAGGGTTTGCGAGGATGTTAGGGTAAGGGCGAGGGGAAGGGTTAGGAATGTGTTTTTGGAGGGGTGTTGAGTTTTGAGTGCGCTGAAGTGGTTCCAGTGGGTTTGCCAGTGATGACGACACAGATGCAGTAGAGAGCGGCGGAGTCGGGACTGGAGCAAATGGCAGACTTGGTGTGGAGGAGTTTGATGATGCAGAGGGGACTTTCTGATGTTTTCGACGTTTTGGCGCCGAAGCTGGATCAATGTCGGCGCCGTTCTGGAAATGAGAATTTGCCGTGGCTCTTCGGCGGCGTTTAGACTGTTTCTCTTGCTTGAGAACGATTGGCGGACCAGCAGCAGATGGAGCCGTTGAGGAGGTTGAAGTAGTTGCAGACAAGGCGAAGGCTGATGAGAGTTGAGAGTACGGTGGCAGATGAGAAGCCAACGGAGGAGTTTGTGGATTATACGTAGAGGCTTGAATTTTCATGAGCCTGAAAAGCGAGATGTCAAGTGAGGAAAGAAAAAAAGAAAAAGAAGAGAAAAGGAAGAAAAAGAAGAAGAGGAATATGAGCGGAGAAGTGAAAAAAGGAGTGGCGGTAGGATTCTGAATGAGGCATTGCGTAAAACAATGTAAAAAAGACAATTATTTGGAATGTGGAAGACATTTACACAAATTTAAACCAGTGACGCATTGTCTCGGAACAGATTTCAACGTAAATCAAGCGACTGATTAGCTGATCTTATCTGTGATTGGTTCCAATGTGATGCGAAAACTCTACTTTAAAAGGAATGGTTATCTACATTAAAACCAGCGTAAATGTCCGTCATGTTTACCTTCAACAGAATTTTACGCTTGGCATTGAGTAAATCCAAGGATGAAATCGAAAAACACAAAAACAAAAAACGAAAAACAAAAAAATTCACACTAAAAACTAAAAAATCAACACTATAAAAAATTATATAAATAAAAGCACAAAACTGAAAACCAATAACGGCGTCGGGTTTTGCAACAAGAATTTGCATCGCAAACTGAAATCCGGCCGCAACTACACAGATCAATGCCACCTGCTGAAATGATGTAAAATCACAAATATGAAAACCAGAATTAAAATAAAATAAAACGCTGTAACTGCAAAATGCTACTTTTGACCGAAAAATCAGCCCTACTCCTGTCTCATGTCATTTCTTAAATCTCTAAACAGGGTGCACAACGGGGGGAAATTACGAAATTACAAAATCGTGTGTTTTTGGTTTCTTTGATTCGGTTTGTTCATCTCTCTATAACTGGCTGGTAGTTTTGTGTTTCTCTATTTGTTGTTACATTGTTATTCCAGGTTAAACCTAAAAAAAAAAAAAAAAAAAAAAAAACGGAGCTTATCCATGGTTGGTTACGTGCGTTGAAAAAGCCTCAACTGTGAAATATTAACATATCCAATCTTTGAACTATGGTCAAGATTTCCAGTACCAATCTTGATAAGTCCAATATAAATAAAAATTCTATGAGAATTAAACTTTTTGTCCCAAAATCTTATACAGAACGTGGGGGTGTTTGTTAATCAAACAAGAATCAGATATACGTCAATGAACTTTGACAACTCTTGAATTCTTACAGTCAATTCACATTCAAACCACAACACTGAACTCGGTTATTTTCCATATATCACGTGTGTGGATAGATACTTAACCGCCTTGTGACCATCCTATATATTGGATATTCATGTGTGAGTGAGCTTTTTATCAAGAAGAAACGGACATAGTGGACGGCTAACAACAGTGTAACGTATATAGTATATTACTCTGACTGTTAATGTTTCGGCATTTGAGCACACGGCTGCTCGGCACATACAATCTCAAAATCATATTTTGTGCGGCTGTTCAGGTTTCTATCAAGATGACAGCCGTTTCATAGAATAATATAATCGTGCGGGTTAGGGCTAGTATTGCTGATGACACGTTGGCCAGAATGTGCTTGCGATATTTCCACTACCCACCGGTATCACTAGTTTGATTCGGGCCAAATGCGGGCATTCAAAACGTGGAGTTCATGGGCCAAAAGATTTTAAACATTTGTAAAATTCAATTCTTGTTTTGCTTTCAGATGATTATCATTAATTTCTCGATGAATTTCAGATTTCATCTTCATATTTATATTTCTTCTATTTTCTCATGCCATCATGTGTACAAACGTCGAGTTGGTTCAGCATTGTTAGACAGGTCAGTCATGCTACTGAACAAGTCAACAAACCAATACAAATATTTAAATTATTGTGTTTATAACGCATTTGTAATAGACTCAAATGAAGCAAATCTTTAGCCGCTCAGTATCACAAAACTGGCTGCATAAACTTTTACAATATCTTGTTGAGCAGCAATTGATGTCTGGTAAATTTGTCATATACGAAATAGACGCAATGTAAAGTGGTAAACGATATTTTCATTTTTTTGATATTGTAAATTTTAATGTATGTTGCATTTTTACGCCTTTTTTTTTTTTTTTATATTTTTATATTTTTTCATTTTTCGAGCTAGAAACGAAACGGTTTTTAAACAATGGCCGCAGCATGAGTAATTTTACGCATCACTTTGTTTGTTAAAACAGGCCACCACGTAACCCTTTGGTGTAGTACCACTTTATGGCAAGTGATTCATCTTGTGCTGAGTAAATAAATGGGCTCTTAAGGCTGACCTATTTTCAGATGTCGTATATTTCTACCCACGCACACGCCAACTATTTGTAGTGCAAGGCTTGCCGGGTTTGCTGACAGTGACTGATACTATAGGCTCCAGGCTAACACCTCGAAAATCATTTCAAATCGTCAAAAATTGTTGAATATCTATTAGTATACATTGAATAATATCAAATACAAGAAATTCAAGAAATAAAAGAAGAAAGCATGCCAGCACATGCTTAACATAGTATATAAAACTGGTTTATTTAAAATTATTCAATATATTTTCAGCCGTGCGACTATTATTTCTTCTTTTCCTTCTTCCTTTTGTGTTAAGTTACCCTGCTTGGAAAGGTTTGTCCGAATTTTCGGGCCGACCCGTCATATATACTACAGCCCTGGTGCAGCACCATGGTTGCCCATCTTTCGGCAGTAACATTGAAAAACCACGTTGTATCCAACTGTGTACAATGTGTACAGTTGGATACAGTCAATATACATATATAGAGATAGTAGAGTTCTCGTCAATGAAATCGCCCACCAGTAATACTGCTTTTTCTTGTCTACTATTTTACTCCTTAGCCGTAATCACGTCACACGTCACCAGTTTGTTTGTACCAGTTTTTCATTTTGTATTTTTTTTTTCTTTTTAGCTTTCATTTGTTTGGCCAGCCGTTTAACTCGTAAAAAAGTACAGGAAAGTTACAAATTTCATTTAAAACTTTTTACAAGAATGTAAAAACAACACAAAACGAACAAGCAAAAAGCTGAAAATCGAAAAATCGAAAAACGAAAAACGAAAAAAATTTGCAAGCATATCAAAAAGCACAAAATAAACCAAAAATACAAAAAGTGCAAGATAAAAACGAAAAACAGAAAAACAAAACACGAAAAAATTGTACAGAATAAAAGGCAATTTTTGCTGCGCCTGCTCTTTCAGTGTTTGTCAGGACGGGGTTGTATTCCTTGAATTCTCTTTTAGATTTTTACTCAGGTTAATGTGGCTTTTGAATTTTCATTATTTTTTTCGTTGTATTTTTATTTTTTCCCTATTTTTCTTGTATATTTTTTTATATTTTTTTCTCTTGTGTTTTTGTTTTTTTGCAAGCACAATGCATGTAGTAGTAGTACCTTTCCAAATGTCAAGAATCTGGCCAGATTTAACAGTTACCGATTTTCGTTCCACTCTTCAAAACATCTGTTTCAACTTTTTTTTATAGTCGTTGTTTTTCCTGTTTATATGTGAATATCTACGAGAATCCAACTGTGGTTAGGCTGAGGTTTTTTTTTTTTTTTTTTAAAGAAACGATTGATCACTAGCCAGATAGGGACAATGACTCAATAAAGATTTGCAAAAATGACCTGTCTGAGTAAACCACGCAGGCCAAGCACGTGAAGGGTATTGTTTGGCTTGGGAAACAGTGCGTGCGTGTAACGTGTATATATGTGTATGCTTGGTATATGAATAGGTAGCTGTGTCAGGGGAAAATAAACTCCTAGCCTTGTTATATTGTTATAGCGACCCACAATAGTATTTGATATAGTGGTAACTCAAAAAGTAGTGCTTAGTCAGGACTCAGATGTAAAACTTCAGTCTTTTGTGCGTTCTTTTTTTCTTTTTTGTATTTTTGCACTTTTTCTCTTCTTTTGTATGTAACTCGAGATAGCAGTATAGTAGCGTATACAAAAATGTTGCAAAATTCAAACCAGAAAGTAGATTGCTTCATTGTCGGAACAACTGTGCCTTCACGCCATCTCTTTTCGTTTTTGTTTGTCTTAGATTCCCTATATCATTTTTCTGTACAGTATAGATAAGCATTCCCCCATTGTTAATCACATGCATATCACGCATTTACACACTCCACATGTTTTTTACTAATATGACTTTATTGTTTGGTATTTTAATGATCAGATTAAAGAGTTGAATTAGTACAGACAGATTCAAATATGGGTTGGATTTTAGCTATAAACTTCTAATTAAAATAATAAACACATTTGATTTATTGGGAACAGATGAAGCCTACATATCGTTTCCCACTCTTTTCACTGAGCTCTTTTTTGGAAGGGTAGTTGGACGTATTATTTATTAAATTGCTAAGCCTAAAATGCCTAGAACTTGCAAGTAAGATTATACTTCGGAGTACCATCGTCATGGAGGACACCCCAGTGTTGCTCAACACCCTCGATACCAGAAGAGTTTGGCTTCCAGGCTTCATCGTAAGCTTCAAAGATAAGGGTGTTAACACCCCAAGCACGGATGGCGCAAATAGAATCTTGCCAGAAAGTAGCAGCGTTTTCAAGAGAAGGAACAGCGGGACCAAAGTTGCCGCCAGAAGTGGCCCAACCAGTCTCACCAACCCAGAAGGGGAAATCGGTAGAATTCTTGATGGTCTGGATGGTTTGCATGACCTGCATTACGTCGTCAAACAAGGAGAATGAAGAGTTGGCCATCGTCTGACCTTGCCAGTACGAAAAGGCATTGGCCATGATGATGTCGGAAGCTTCAAGAGCAGGAGCGTTGTGGCCATCAATAAGAATGTTCCATGACTCAACCATACCAACAGGGACAGAAGACCATGGCTTGCCGTCCTTATCCTTAAGATTCTTCAAAATGTTCTTGATGTCATAAATCTTTTGAGCAAGCTGGTGAGCGGTCAAGTCAGCACGGAACAAAGATTCGGAACCAACAGTCAAACCACGGATGTTGTTGACGGAAATGGTAGGAAGGTAAGCACGAAGGGCAGCCTTTTCGTTGGCAAAATGTGCATCGTCGGTGGGCCAGATACCTAAGTAGGCCTTGAAGTTGGCTTCAGCAAGAGCAGGAGCAATGTTACCAAGAGTGCCACAGTCGGAAACGGCGTAGACTCTGACAGTGTTGGTGAGGTTTGACAATTCCCGGAAGTCCTTAAGGAAGTCGAGGGAGGTTTTGCAGCCACCGTCGATGTTTCTTCGGACACCAAGATCAAAACCAAGTTGGCCTACAGCGCTCACAGTAGAGGCACAGCTGAGGGCTAAGGCAAAAGCAGTAGTAGAGAACTTCATTGTTGTCTATGTATATATGGGTGTATTTTTTTCGTTTAAGAAGAACTTGAATACAGAAGAGAAAAAAAAACCGAGAAAGAAATAAAGCAAGAGATTTAACAAGAATTAAATACTGAAATGGAAGTTCATGATATTAAACCCTTCAGCTTCATGATTGATTAAAAAATGAAATTTGAAAGGTTTTGAGCCTGTCAAAGGCTGGGACAGCGTGTGAAGCCATGTTACCCCAGCTTTAAAAATTGTAAACAAGTACGGCTTGTCATTGACTGGGTTTCATGCTACAATTAAATCTTTTTATTATTATTATTATTATTTATTCATTTCTCAGCCCTTATACCCATAGTTTTTTTGTTTGTGTGAAATTTCATATCGCCTAAATTTGATGAAGCTTGGATCAAAAAGCCTTGCTATCAAACTAAGATATTAGATCATTGGCTTTTCGATTTTCAAATATTTATCTATATAATGACCTGAAAAACTTGATATTACTCAAAGCCTATTAACATCAGTTATTATATTACTCCAAGCTTACTTTGATCAAAATAAGACAGTGATAATTTTTATGCCGGAATAATGCACCAAAAAATGACAATTAATTGGTGTTGTTTCTTCAAGCGCTTAGTACAAATTCAAGCCCAAGCTATCGATACAAAATTTATCGCTGCTGATTTTGTTTTCGTTTAACAACATATATATACTGTGCTTTTAGCCTTGTCTACTTTTGCAAAAATTAAAACAGAATAATGATACGATTGATTTATGGCATACTCCATACCATTGTTTAATCAAAGATCAATTAAAATCCTTGGAAAATAAAATGAATAAACCTTTATGTTATATTAGTTTATACCATGATCGTTTATATGAATTCTGATCTTATTGATCTACCTACGCCTATTATTTGATACTCTTTTTTTGATGCCATAAGTTGCTCCCAACTACACTCAATTTGATCCTTTTGCTTTTTTGGCAAAAAAAAAAAAAACATCATCAAATTTCATTGATGCTTTAACCCTGAGGGCGTCTTTGAAAATCTAGGTATCATGGTTATTGAGGCATTTACAACTTTGTAAACATCGGTAGACATTCTGTATTTCACTGTTTTTGTTTATACCCAAACTACTGAGTTACAACATTCGTTAGTACTTAAGAATATATGTTGCTTATTTTCGGAAAGACTATCATATACTTAGATTCATTAACCCTTGAAGGACAAAAACTCAACGGGCAACGACGATACCAATACTTTGAAGTAGAACAGAATTTTGAAAGACATATACATGTTGTTAACTTATTTGAAATCGGCCAAAATAATGAAGTTTAGTACTTTGTCCTTCTAACAAAATCAATTTCAAATATGGAATGATTTCAATCATGCCTTTTTGGCCTTCTTGTTGCAAGTAAATATCAAGGGGGTATTTTTTTTTTTTAAGATGATAGGAATTGTGATACTAGCCAATATTTACCGGTTTCTAAGACTGAATTCAAACTCCTATTACACAATTTACAATATAACGATTCAATAAGAGGTGATTGAATGACCTAGTTTGTTTTTAAACCTAGCAAATCTACATATTAATTGTTGCTTCACACTCTCATATATGTTTAGCTGGTACATCTACAAAAATTGAAAAATTACCCTGAAATTTCTACAATGTTATCAGCCACACGCTTGGACTTTTATTACCTGTTTTTTTTCCCAGTACATCCAGTAAAGCATTTCCTTGATAATGAGAACAAGTAAACAGAGTTCGAAACAATCATTATGTAGCCCTGTCGCAGAAAAAAATATCTGGCTTTTTCCCAAAGTTATCAAATTCCAGCCAAGATTTAATTATTATTATTATTATTATTATTATTATTATTATTATTATTATTATTATTATTATTATTATTATTATTATTATTATTTAAGCTGCCCATGACGATACTCAAGATGATGCAGGATAGGGTAAATAATTGAAAGAAAAAAGAACATGAGGACTTTTAGGAGATGAGCCTGACTAAGCATACAAACAAAAAGAAAACCTTGTGAAAACTTTAGCAATTGGACCAAAAGCACCAAAATGTTGGCCAAAAACTACAAAACACCAAAAACAGGAGTAAATAGAAAACCAGACGAAATGACATAAGAAAAAATGTCAGAGTATGGAGATTGTTCTCGGAGTATACCAATTTGTTTTGTCAGGTTACCAACTATCGATTTTTCCCACCTTTTTTTTGATTTAGTTGTTAATTTTTCTTCACATACCTTCTAACCTCTATAACATATTCCGTGTACGTCGTATGCTCACTATAGACAGAAACAGAGGTGTAAAGAAATTTATGATTTATAATTTGATATTTTTACAGCTGTTTTCTATCCCTCTTTTACATATTGGGATCTGTTTCCATTTCCAGTCTGGGGTCAAGGAAAGGAAAAAAGGAAAAAAGACAAACCAGAGTCACATGATATAGCAATTTGACCAATCATAAAGCTGCAAAACCCTTTTCAAAAGTATATATTTTAAAGAAATTGTATTAGAGACATATTGTGTAGTGAGCGAGTGTGCAAATTTATGTACGATGCATCTCTACTCCTCTTGCCAAGAATGACTCAAGAGAATAGTAGTGTCAGTATGGAGCAGTCCTAGAATTTTCCTACAGTATGGTTTTTCTTTCTATTTAATAGCAAAAGCAAGGCATGTATCAAATATCTTTGTTTTGAAGTTATGAGCTAGTATAGGATCAAAGAAAAAACAATGGTGGTGAACAAACTTTTCCAAGAGGGGAAAACTTTTGATTTTAGACATTGTTATTTGAGAAAGACATAAAAAAAAGAACGAAAATCGAAAAAAAGAAAATAAATTTCAAAAACCAATAAGGTCTTGGCATTTTGTAAATCTGTCTGTGAAAGTTAAAAGTTTACGCAAAAAAAGTTAAAGAAAAAGAATTTGCTCAAAAATTTACAATTGACTTTCTATTGTAAAAAAAAAAAAAAAAAA
>JAKTYL010000007.1:41589-286079 GCA_030578715.1 Magnusiomyces tetraspermus | reverse complement strand
AATAAAAAACCAAAGAGTACAGAACTATACTTTGCTATATCCTTCTTCTTTGTTTAAGAACTTTTGGTTTATTTAAAACACAACAGTACGGCACGCCCAGTAACTAATCCTTTAAACACATCCCATCTCCCAATAATGCCTTTATTGTCCACTAAAGTTTTGAAATCCAAACAGGTTTCTATCACAGAGTCCAATTTCAACCCAAAATCCTCAAGAAAAAGCACTTGCACGAGTTTGGGTAGTTGTAGAGCTATGAGTTCAATCACACAACTAACGTATGTCTTATCGTTTACGAGGATAAAAAAAACCGCAAGGCTATATACATTTTAATACTTGAATATTTTAATTTACGTGTACTTGTTTTTTGTATTACATTTCAGTATACGATGAGTTGGTGAGATATTTGCTATTTTTGAACTTACTAGACGTACCAACATTAAAAGAAAAAAAAAAGGTTGACAAAGTGTTGTCGCATTCCATTCGCACACATCATAGCCGGTAATTTATTTGCTTATAAAACAAAAAGCAAAAAAAATAATATTAAACTAAGATTGGCAACATTTTACACTGGGTTTTGGTCTTTTTTCCGAGTTGTTTTCTTTTTTTAATTTTTTTTCAAGTGTAAAAACACTGTTCGAGTTTGTACAACAGTTCCAGCATACCAGCTCTTTTCTCTCACTCCTATTTATAGTTTTATCAACTCTGATTCAAATCCTAAAAATCATAGAAAAACAAAAAATGGGGAAATATCAACAATTCAACTTATACGCTGGGACCCCTTCTATAGCAATTCATTTATCTGCGTACACTTATTGACTTCTGATGCCTCGGTTTGTCTGGTGAGCGTTAAAATCAGAATATAGGGTATATTGCTGCTGTTGTATGTAATGGCATATGTAAATACATGGCCATGCGTGACGTGATTCGTGAGATTTATCCCTAAGCCCGTTCATGTTTCAAGTACTGGGTTCTTATTACAGCAACAACATTGAAAATCGATTGCTTTTATTCATGTAATATACAATATTATACAAGGTCAAAACTGCTTCTTTATATTCTTTGTTCAGTTGCAAACTAAACTGGCACGGCGCTCAACTACTTGGTTGACCACGAGTTTTCGGTACGAAAAGAAACAAAAAAATTAAGCTCCGAATTTAGCACCAAAATGCTTTTTTCTCTCTGTTATGACAGCATTTCAAATGTAAATGTTTTTTTTAAAAAAAAAAAAAAAAAATAAGGGGAAAACGTAAATGCTTTTGAGCAACGTCAGGTAAACTGTCCTTTTTTTCATTTTCGTTTTCATTTTCGTGTCGCAAACAAAAGATGGCACATTACGTTGGACCATTTTTCCAGTTTACATTTGTACTTGTATTCATCTTTGGTGATTTACCTTTTTTTTTTTTAAAAAAAAAAAAAATTGGTTTGAAAGATTAAATGAAAAAATAAGTCATGAAATCGAAAAAGAAACGGTTATCGGAGGGTTTTGACAGTTGCTGTTTTTGAATGGATTGATCGAACACTTGATCGTCCAAACTGGTTCAGAAAATTATAAAATACTTTTTATTCCTGCCAATCAATAAGGAGCATCATAAGAAAAAAAAAAAAAAAGTAAAAAAAAAAAAAAAAAACAGAGTAAATAAAGATCAAGTGGGCACAATCTAGGGTGATTTCAATTGCGTCATTTTGCTTTTGGAATTTTGTCGCAAACTAGTACCAAAGCTTTTATCCATAGCCTCAAAAAATCATGGAGGAATCTGGAGTAGGCATTGAACAAACAATTTTGGAAACAAGCAGCTGAAACCTCATTGATAAACGACTCTAAAACTTTCAAGTACAGTATACAGTTGATTGTTCGGTTCAAATCCCCGGAGTTGGTTGGTTTTAGTACTCGTTTGCTCGACAATATAATGTACAAAAATGCATAGAATAAAATATTGGTTTGACATATCTAACTACATATTTTATTTAGCAAAAAAGCGAGTTCCAAAGCCTTTTTCAAACATCAAACAAAATTCAAGATTCAGAAACACTGATTGCGACTGTATAATATCTAGTTTAGGCTCACCCATAAGCTTTATGCATGCAGTTTTAGTCACTCGGAATCACATTGATGAAATCCGTATTTAAATACAAGCACAAGACATATACTATTCTTAACAAAAACTTATAAAATACAAACCTGAGATTCAACTGAAAGCTCCGAAATTTAAAAATAACTGCATTCCAGGGTTTCTAAACATATATAGCTCATTTCTGATGAAGATTGTCATCAATATAACGGATAGTTTGAATGACTGAAAACTCAACTATATCGTTGCTGAGAAATTATAAAAATGAAAACCAATTTGTTAACGGACTTGAGAAAAAAATTCAATATTGACTTTCAGAAACTATAATACAACTCAAATACGAAGACCTATTAACAAATCCCGCAAAATTCAAGCCAATCAAAAACCCAATAAAGTAGTGAAAACTGTAATACACCCCAGACAAAAAGAAGGCCACATTACTTGATAAAATGCATATAGTTGTTTTCAAATATAACGAGAAATAAAAATAATTCTCCAGGTTCCTAGCTAAGAGATGTGTAGTGAAGCGTGGATCCTGAGTTTGAGAAAATCGGATAGCAATAAAGTCTCGATTTACAAATTTTCATTTGATTATTTTCCAAAGGCTTTGTTGAAAGCCCTAAACAGATACAATATAGATTGTATCAATTTCAGTTATCAATAAACCTCTCAATCTTTGGAAATACCTTTCTTATCGTTCTTTGTGAAAACAACTCAAGGTAATTGCTATCAGTCTATACACGTTTACTTTTCCCCAAGTTTTATTCTAATATAGATAGAGGAGCACAACATTTTGGCGTCGGATCAACTCATTTAAGCGAGTCGGCTGACTTGATCCAAAAGCAAAACGTTTCCAAAATATTTTCGTTTTTTAACGAAACTTGAGCTACATGTTATCAATCGAAACATGCTTTCTGTTTCCAATTCCTCCATAATTTTTAATTATGCCAGACTTTTATTTCCCCGTCATATCTCCTGTCAAAGTTTCGATGATATATCCTACGAGAAATACAGGAATCGGTGCTGCATCACAAACAAGCTTTTCCCAACTCGGATTTCTTTTTACATTTTCATTTTCGTTCCTAGTTTTCGTTAGCGCTTACTTCTCCAGTTTTAATCATTGTGGCCTATCTTTTGTATCCTTATACATTCTATTTTTTACCGTTTCTCCATTTGACCTAAAAAAAAAAAAAAAAAAAAAAAAAAAACAGTTTGAAAATCACATGTTATTCAATGGTCATGCAAAAATACCAGATACCCGTGTCCAATTGAGAAAAGTGGTTTATTTCAGTATTTTATTTTTCCTCCCAATAAAACAAAAAAACAACTTTAAAAAATTATAGAGAGAAACAGGGGTTTTGTATTCATGGTAAAGTGACACACTGTCAGCTGGGGCATAGTGCCGAGTGAATAGGTCCTACAAGTCAGTCAAATGCCAAACTCATAACTCCGATATTTTACCCAAACAGCTGGAATGCTGCTGTTTGTTTTTGCTGTTTCTTTTATTGAGCTACCTCTTCATCACAGGGTCTTTAAACTGACTGATTATTGTTGCTGCTTTGGTAAAGAAAAAAATGGTAAATTTCCCAAAATTTACTATCAAATGCACAGTGAAGGAGTAAATACTAAATATATATAAAGTATACAAAGCCAAAAAAATCACATATAAAGCATTCTTGGTGCCAATTCAATTTATTCAAGGGTCATAGAGCTATGTAGCATAGGCGTTGTAGCCATCCTTTTACATACCATCTTACATAACTTCAACCATTTATAGATTTTTAAAACATCAATTCTTAGCTTTTATCGATGTCAGCCGAAGCATGAGCCCTAATACTAGCTTACGAGGAACAGGGAAATCACTATAGGACAAAACCTTCCCGACTCATAGCACTTGGCATCATCAACACGTAATTTTTTTTTGTAAAAAGATTCCTAATCCCTCTTATCAGCAATAAAGGCTACGACTGCTCGCAAGCCCTTAATACTATTTAAGAGATTCGGTAATTCCATCGCAGGAGACACCTGTCTAAGCTTCGCTCGTTGCACTTCAAGTAGAGGACAGTACAATAGAATGTGAGTTACTGTTTCCAGCTGTCCACATTCACAATTGTGACTTTCCTTTGTGGTACCAAATTTTTTGAACCATGCATCAAATTGTCCATGACTCGTCATGAACTGTGTGATTCTGCTCATAACTCATCGACTATGCTTTTCCATAATTTCAACTGTGACCAGCTTGTGTTTCTTGTCTGTGCATTATGTGTATTCTGTATATGCTGTGATGTAGTGGTGTCATTGGCCTTTGGAGCTTGAGTTATACTTACTCTCTCAATTGTCAAGGGCCAATTGCGCATTTCTAGTAAGAGCGTTTTGCTGGCGCTTCTTTGCTTCGTCAACTTCAACTTCAACGTCTGTGGGTTCAGCGATTCTATAGGCGTTGGAGCCAAATTTTCAAAAGTTTTGTAAAACATTAAAACGTGTATAAAACTTTTACTTCACGTGAATTTTGTCAGAGGGAGTTTGGCCGAGTGGTCTATGGCGTCAGATTTAGGTGTACACACCTAAAGTGAAATCTCTGGTATCTTCGGATGCGTGGGTTCGAATCCCACAGCTCTCACTTTTTGATAAGGCATGATTGGCTTTTTTTTTTTTTGGAATGTCTTTTTGTCGCATTACTTTTAGAGTAAAACAGTTTGTTCGATTTATTTTTTTAAATGAATATTAGAGAATTTAAAGTAAATTTTGTTGAGTTAAAAAGTTAAAGTGAGAATAAGTAACAATGTTTGTTGAATCAGTAGAAAAGCCAATCATCTCTCAATTGAGATTTTCAAATTTGTATGTATATTCACGTGAATCAGTTATCTGGTACTTTTTTTTAATTTTCAACAACAAGAGTTGACGAGTTTACCATTTATATCTCAGTATTTTTTTTTTTTTTTTTTCATCATCGTCATCATTATAGTTGCCA
Source organism: Magnusiomyces tetraspermus (assembly GCA_030578715.1). NCBI lineage: Eukaryota > Fungi > Ascomycota > Dipodascomycetes > Dipodascales > Dipodascaceae > Magnusiomyces > Magnusiomyces tetraspermus. Next base: position 281,039 of record JAKTYL010000007.1, on the reverse strand, counting down.
TTTTGGCTTTTTGATTTCATATATAAAACTAAGCCAACAATGAATTCGGCAAACATTGATGATCCCGTAAGTGATGATTAGCTTTAAAAAATAAAACAACAGAGCGCGACAAGTAATATATCATAAGAATGTGACCATTTGCTAATTATTTTTTGAAACTATTTACTTTTGTCATTACTTTAGCTTTTCACAAGGCTCAGCAAAGCTGCAAACCGAAAGGAAAAAGAGAAAAAAGGACCAACTCCCGAAGAAATTGAACGTGCCGAAAATGAGCAGATCCGAATGATGGAGTCGTTCAACGAAGTCGTAAGTGTCAAAGAATAGAACCGCATAGACACTTCACAACTACATATGTCTATGCAAGTTAATGATGAACCCGCAAATAAGTCTTTGTATCTAACTGATATATCTCTTTCGCCATATTTTAATTTTTGTTTAGCTTCAACTTAACTCAACACGTCGCACAAACATTGATGCAGTCCGAGTTATTGGTGGAGGCAACAGCAGAGCATCATTTATTCAGGCACAGCTTCAACCCATTCTTGATGCTAGCGGCAAAGACCTCAAAACAGTGCTAGATGCTGTCGACAGCAGTTACAAAGCTCTCAACTCATTTGGAATGTACAGCTTTACAAAAATTGGATTAGATATGGCACCTCCCTCAGTTTTTAGTGCATTCAACAACAGTTCTATGAACGACTTGAATTTGATTGCAGTTGTTCACCTTCAACAGGCTAAACGTTTCACTGCTAGAACCGGTACAGACTTAGGAAATGGTGAAGGAACAGGATATGCCAATTTTGTACTAAGATCGTTATTTGGTGGTGCAGAGACATTGTCGTTTGACGCTTCGATTGGTACCCGCACCAGATCATCATACCTCTTAAACTTTACAGCACCATTAAACAATTCTTCTATTTGGAAAACTGAACTTCTTGCTTTCATGTCATCCCGCAATATTCCATGGGCATCACACGAGCAACTCGTGAAGGGTATCAGTGCCAAATTGAAAAAGCAAGACTTGGAAATAGGTTATGAAGCAGTTTTGCGAACAATTACCAGCGTGGAGCCTACTGCCAGCGACGAAATCAGAGTAATGGCTGGGCCATCAATAAAAACTTCAGCATTTTGGAATTACACAAAAGATACCAGAGATAACATGTTGTTGGCATCCAAAGGATACTACTTTAAGATTGGTCAGGAGCTTGGTGGACTTTTGGGCCGTGAAAATGGTGATAGGCCTTTTATGAAGGGAACATTTGAGGGACAGATTGCTAAAGGTTTTTCAATTACCAATAAAGATAAAGCTGCTCTTCGACGCGAGTTGCAACAAGTCAAGACTACCGTTTCGGATGGTGTCATCGACTCTACTGTTAGAACCGACCTTGGCGAAGGAAATGTTTTGGATATTGAAGTCACTGAGCCCGAGGCATCTACAGTTTTCGACGAAAAGTTACTGGCAACTGAATCTGAAGTTGCTAAGATGATTCGTGAGCAAAAATTGTTGAGTGAAATCAGCGACGACATCATTTTCCACTACAGTGCTCGTGGAGGACTTTTGTGGTCTTATGGTGACAAGCGTTCTCACTTCATGGATCGCTTCTTTCTTGGTGGTCCCAACGATGTCCGTGGTTTTTACTTGAACGGACTTGGCCCCAAGTCTGGAAACAGTTCTCTGGGTGGTGATGTGTATTTTGCTCAAGGTGCAAGTATGATTACTCGTCTCCCGGGAATGAGCCCTACTAGCGCTCTCAGATTCATTTCTTTCATTAATGGTGGTTCAGTTCTTCCTATGAACTACAATGACGTCCAAGGCACATTGTTAGATACTGTTCTTAGACCTTCAGTAGCGGCTGGCTTTGGCTTGACTTATAGACATCCTGTTGCTAGATTTGAGCTCAATGTCACATTCCCATTGATTGCCAAACAATACGAAGGCACTCGTAAGGGCTTACAGTTTGGTGTTGGATTGTCTTTTTTGTAAACCTCAGATATTTGGTCTGATTATGTATTATTCTTTTTTGTAAATTTTAAGCCTATAGACTATGTTTGGTTTTTTAATCCCACTTTTGGCACACATCAACTACACTTGGTCTAATATTTTTGAGTTATTTTTTTTGCTTTTGCAATATATTCCTTGTGTAGTTTGACAACGTTGGGTACAATGATGGACTCAATTTCTTTGCCAGCCTGTTCTTCAGCCTCGGTGATGCTATAAGTGGTTGTTTCCTCGGGTGTTACAAAAATGACCTGTCTCTTTCTTGTCTGCAACAAATTGCCAATGACCAGCTGATGATGGTATCGATCTAAAGCACCTTTGGCCTTTGAAAGCAAAATGTTTTCATCGGTCTCAAGTTTAAACGATACAATCATAGCACCAGGAGTCCAAGTGTCAACAAGACGCTTTAAGAACTTGGGAACAGGGTCGAGGTCTACAGTCAATTGACCAGAGCCGCCATTAGACTGGATCTTGTGTTCAGCGATTTTGGACTTTGGAAGGAAAAAGTCAGAAACTGCGGCAGCCAAGTAAAAGATAGTTTGATCTGCGACAGGTCTAAGCTCCAAGGAAATTGTATGGAGAGTAAAGAGGTATTGGTTTACAGTTGTAAAAGGAACAAACAACATGAGATTTTCAGTCACTGTTTTCTTGTATTCACTCAAAACTGAGCGAATGTCTTTTTGGTACTGTTTTCCAATTACAACAGTTCCATCTTCAGCGGTATCAAGGTAATCAAGGAAACAGTTGCGAGTGTGTGAGTAGTGACGAGAGTATGGAAGTACGCTGAACTGTCTGTGCAAGAAAATTACAGCATAACCAGCAGAAACAAAGTACTCAGTGGAGGTAGCACCTCGGGTACCAGCAGAAAAGTTGTCAATAAATCTGACTGTGTTATTTTCAAGAGGGACAGTTGTTCCACCACTAGTAACCAAAGCAATGGGACGTTTGCCATAATGAAATTCAATAAACTCGCGGACCTGCTTTTGGATCTCGGGCAAGTATTCTGGCATAGGATTGTTGTGAAAGTAACTGTACTCTTCATCAGTCTCTGCAGGAGGGGCCTCTTTGATGTTTCTGTCAACGGCAGTCTCTACCTTGGGGGCAGAAGTGTGAAGAAACTCTAGAGAATTTTGACGGGAATGATGAGACATTTTAAATTGGTTTCGTATATTTCAAATTAAAGAGCGTTCGATGAAGTGAAATCAGTTGGTTTTAAAACTCAGAAAGTAGGAATTGAGGTGAAAAAAAGAAAATCGATACATGGGACGAAAGAATAACTGGTGTGGGAATGTTGGTGTCTGCTTAGTTGGGCAAGAATTCTGCGGCTGATTTAATCACGTGTAGGAACATCCCAACGATTAATTAATGAAAATGTAATGTAACAAGTTAGCATGTGGAGTTGTAACAAAAGCAATAGGTGAAAAAGATCTATTCGAGTGTTTTTACTAGTAAATAACGATTACAAAAACTGCGAATGGTTTAAAAGGTTAGAATTGCCTATATTCTATTAGCAACCCCCAAAAACACAGGAACATTTCATTTTGATTTTGATTGGATTTTATTGTTTATAGACGTGGCTACCTACTGGCACTATGACTTCACTTGTCATAGAATGTGCTACACAATTACTACACAGCACCAAATGCAAACATATTGGCGGTACTTCCTAGCTTCTCATACTTTCCTAATTTTCGTGGCTTTTCAACGCATGTTCCGTCTCAAATAAGATATAACCGATACGATCGTGAAACACATGAACAGGGAGTTAAGGCAATATTGTTGCTAGTTATGATTGTTATTTAATATACACATGGTGATAGAATACCTAACGTAAGATTCAAACGCGAACTGAATGCGTCACGAACGCCAAAAATATTTAAATAATTTGCCATCCTTTGCTATCGTTCCTTTTTTTTTTTTTCATGTTTGTTATCCACATACATAAACCTAGATTCAATTGAAAAATGAGAAGAGTTTACCGAAGAGGTGAAAAACCCGCTACTGAAGATTCTGCCAGTCATGTAGTTGGACCGTGAGTTATATTGATATCACCGTTACTACTATTTTTGATTGCTATGGCTAACATATTTTATTCTTCCTTAAAACAGAAACTCGGCACTTACAGAGTTTTTGAGTGAGCGCAATATTCAAGCGTCTGTGATCCGAAGTCGATTCTTGCGGATGAGAGCTCAAAATGGCGAAGGAGGTAATACTGACGAGGAAGGAACACCACCAGTACCTGAAGAACAGGCTTCAAACGAAGATGAGGACAATACTAACGAGCCTGAAAGTTCTTCTGCACCTGAAAAACGCAAAAGAAAGAAACGAAACGCAGTTTCAAATTCGGAGTCAGAATCAGAGCCAGATAGTGTCATTAGATCTAAAAATAAGAAACCTGAAACTGAGCGGTCTGCTGCTCCTCTTACAAAACGTCAACAGAGACGAGTTGCAAAGCGTCAGAGGTTGCGTGAAAATGGCAATGCAGGTGACTTCTCCTCTTCGTCTTCTGATAGCGACTCTTCAGATTCAGATGCCCTTACAAAGGATGGTAAAAAGAATAGAAGAAGAAGGAGAAGAAGAAGAGCTGCTCGTTATACAAATGCTGAAAATGATGAGCTTTTGTTCAGAAAAGCAAACAAAAACCAAGGTAGACTTCCAGGTCAAACCGACTTTTGTGCAATGTGCCATTCTAAGTTTACTGTTACTGTTTACTCTCAGAACGCTCCTCAAGCCTTGATTGATGAAATCAAAAAGGAACGGGAAGCCAAGAAAGAAGCAAAAGAGTTGAAAAAGCTTGAAAAACTACAGGAGCAAGAGTTTGTTCGTCGCGCTATGGAAAGAACTGAAGATTTAGACGAAAACCAAGAAATCTTAGCTCCCGCTGATAAAGATAAAGAAGGGTCCGACTCCGATTCTGACTCTGATGATGATCATCGTCTTGAAGATACTCTTCTTTTGTGTCCCGTTTGTTCTCGTGATACATTAAGTAAAGGCAAGGTTGCTATTGATCGAGCCCAAGAGGCCAAAGCAGATGCATCTAAAACCACCAAGATGTACCGAAGAAAAGTTGCTGCTGCTTTACTGGACCGTCGCGAGTACAGCAATGTTCCTTCGCTGCAAGACTTGTGTATCAAGATGGTTACTGAAAACATTGAAAATGTAGAGGCGCTTGGATCACTCAGTTTTCATAATCGAGATCGAATTGCACGCATTCTTTCTCGTAACCGTATGCTTAATTCATCTTCTGTCAAGTTGTTTTTGGAACCAAACGTCAAGAATTTGGAGCTTTGGGATTGTTCTCAAATCTCTTCAGATTCATTGAACTTGATTCCTGCATACTGTCCATTCATTGAAAAGCTGACGCTTTCCATGTGTGGTCAAGTTCGTTCGGAATTTTTGAACAAGTGTGCCGCACAACTTGTGAACTTGAAAGAAGTTTATCTTGATGGCGCGTTTTTAGTCTCTGCAACGGCATGGTCTGACTTCTTTATGGCTATTGGAGACAGGTTGGAAAAACTCATGATCAGAAACACTCATCGATTTACTTCCGAATCGTTGGCTGTTTTAGTTGAAAGCTGCCCTAATCTTACTCATCTTACGCTGAGTCGAGTTTCGGGATTGACAGACCCAACAGGCTATCTTTTGATTCCAAGATTGGCTAATTTGGTTCATCTTGACATTTCTCATCCACCTCAGGATGTGGTAATGGCTAATGATATAGAACTGATTTCGGACGAAACAATCATTACTATCTTGAACACAATTGGCACTCAGTTACAAACCCTTATTCTTGACGGCTGTTCCGAGTTGACTGACCGATTCATTACTGACGGGTTGCGTCCATGCTGTTCTCCTTTGCGTTTGAAAAAACTCTCTTTGGCTAACCTGGATCAGTTATCTGACGAGGCAGTTTCGGACTTGTTTAACACTTGGAGTGACAGCCTTTCCAAGTTGAGGGCCGACCCCATAATGACATCTCTCAATCTAGAGCGCTGCATTGGCCTTACAGATGACAGTATCTCCGCCATGTTTGATTTTGTTCATTCTAGTATTATTACATTAAATTTGTCGGCTTTGCCGGATGTCAGTGCTAAGCCATTTGAAACGGCGTTCAACGAAAAGTATTCTAATGACAATCAAAGTGTAGCTTACTTTCCGTTCCTTGAATCGCTGAGAGTCAACTTTGTGCAGTCAATAAGTAACGAGCTTTTGAAGACTCTTGCTGAATATGCACCTCACTTGGAGTTTATTGAAGTATTCGGTGTGTCAAATGTAAATAGGGATTGTTTCCTGCGACCTGGGGTCAAGTTAATTGGTAGATTAGATGCTTTGGATTTGTAAACATGAGGAAGAAGGTTATTATATTTGTATTTATATACTGTGCTTTTAAATAATAAACATATACAAATTAATATATAATATTTGCAGTTGAATAAATTATAATCATAATTATTAAATTTGTTATCTTTATGGTTGAAATCAATATTTCAATATGTTGATTTCTGTGGCTTTAGTCAGCTGGTCTATTGTGAGTGGTTTTCATTACCACCGAAAAAAATATTGATGATAGCTTTCTAAGACTCATATGTAATTCTTTTTCGAACCAACTACTCTATATTTTCGAAAGTTCAAAAATTTTTGTTTTTTTGTTTTTATTTTTTATTTTTATTTTTGTTTTTAACTCATTGTACTTATTTACGTGACGGGGGTAATTGCCATTATTCATATAAATAATACACAAGAGTCTGGTTCACTAGTTCATACATAGTAATATTTCATTTTCCTAAGTACTATACTGTTTCAAGATACCAATGTCTGCAGACGCCGCTTCCCAACAACGCCAGCCAGAACAACCTGGAAACGGAGCTCCTGTAATTCCTACTGGACCCAGCGAGAGAAATGCTGATTCCAATCAGACCATGCCTTCTCCTGGTCAAGATACCCTTCATTCCAGTGGCGAAGCCAACGAAGGTGAAAACCTCAACAGTATCACCCCTGCCAAAGCTACCCAGGGTGGCCGCGAAATTAATAAGAAGGTTCTTTATGTTGGAAGCATTGATCCGCAGGTTACTGAAGATATGCTCAACGATGTTTTTAAAGTCACTGGCAATGTTCTTTCTATCAAGATTTTCCCTGATAAGAATGTGGGTATCTAATTTGTTTTTTTGCAATGTAAATACAAATTGGTGGCAATAGCTCAATTGGAAACTTTCTAGTTTGATAAAATTGCTGCTTAATTAATGTTTTTCAAATATCCATTTGATCTCTATACTAACAATTGAATTTTTTTCTCCAGAAGCGTGGCCTTAACTATGCCTTTGTTGAATATGATGACACAAACAGTGCAGATTTGGCTTTACGTACCTTGAATGGTAGAGCCATCAACCAGTCGAAGATCACTATTAACAGAGCATACCAATCTGTAAACATTGCCAAGGCATCTGAACAGTGTAACGTTTTTGTTGGTGATCTTTCTTCTGAAGTCAATGATGAGCACTTGTCCAATGCATTTGAGGTTTTTGGTTCCATGGTTGAGGCTCACGTCATGTGGGATATGACTACTGGTAGATCTCGAGGCTATGGTTTCGTCACTTTCAGAGACCCACAGGACGCTGTTCGAGCTATTCACTCTATGAACGGTGAATGTCTTGGATCCCGTGCTATTAGATGTAACTGGGCTTCACAAAAGTCCATGCAGAATTACCACAATCAGATGCCACCTAACCACCATCACCAACAGTCTTCTCACCAACAGATGTCTCATCATCAGTACCCTGGCCAAAACCAAATGTTTCATCATCACCAGCAGCAAAACTATGGCAACATGGTGAACACAGGATCTGCTGGCAATCAAGGCGCGCCAGGCTCAGGTGGTTCTATCATGTCTGATCAGCAATTACAGGGCCAGCATATCCAGCAAGCACCTCTTGGTCAGCAAATGCCAATTGGAATGGACCAAAACTCTGTTTCTAACGGCCAGTTTATCAACCAGGTACCTCCTCCTAATGCCATTGGCGGTCAGCCTCCCAATTCTATGATGGGAATGGCTAACCCACCTCCTATGTATGACATGGTTCTCAGACAGGCTCCTCCCCGTCAGACCACTGTCTATGTTGGAAACGTTCCTGCTTTCACTGATCCCAGTGAACTTTTGTCTGTTGCTCAAGGGTTCGGTTATGTCGCTAATTTCAAGTACCAGCCCGAGAGAGAGTACGCTTTTGTCACTTATGATACCCACGAAAATGCTGCTATGGCCATTTCTCAGCTTTCTGGAGCTCAACTGAACGGCAGAGCTCTTAGATGTGGATGGGGAAGAGAAAAGCATCACCAGAATAACTACCATGGCCAATACCAAAACTATGGTCGCCAGTATAACCAGTGAAGGTCTTGATGAAACCTTTTTTTTTTTTTTTTTTTGAAACCGATCAAAAATCATAACCATGATTTATATTGAAGAAACATTAAACTACACCAAAACAAATAACGCTATGAAGCGAGCTTCTACACGTGAAATTCTTTTATTATTTATACGAAATAACATTCATACCACGATTTTTTTTGTTTCAAAAAGATATTCTATTTTCTTTCATTCGTTTCTACTCACTATTTCTATTTTTTCTTTCATTTTCATATATATAATTATTTTTTTTTGACCTTTTCTTGTTTTCTCTAGAAATGTTGGAATTTTATCTTTATTTACTGGCCCTCTCTTTTATTTTTACTTATTTTAATACTTTTTTGAATTTTGTTTCTTTTGAATTTCTATATACGTCTTTTTAAATTTACATTTAATTCTATTTTGAAAATTTTAAGCATTTCAGTAAATCTAATATACTCATATATACATTTGTCGTTTTTTCCTTTTGATTATTGTTACTGATGCCAGAGTATACATGTCATTTAGTTACTTGAAGTAGACCATTATCTGTCTTCTAGCCTGGCCAACTAGCACAATAGCAATACCCTTACCCTTGATGAACTGAAACCTGGAAAAACTTTCTCCAACGTCTTTCTTTCTTTTACCTTTCTTATCCGTTTTCGATTATCATTATTATATGTAGGTTTAAACAGCCACAACCAACACAATGCCGCCTAAACCGAAAGCCATATCACCATTTTATCGAACATTAGGGCTTAAGTACCTTGTTGGAGCACATGTAGGAGCGACAGGTGGTGTCGACAATTCCGTTCAAAATGCTATAAACCTGGGGTAAGCTTAGTATCAGTTTAAAGAAGACAACAACGACACAAACAAGTCACAATATAGTATTAATGTAACAACATCATTATTAATATTAGCAATCACTATTGATCAGATGCAACTCATTTGCGTTTTTCCCCAAAAATCAACGGCGCTGGGTCTCGCCTGCTTATAAACCGTCTACAATTGACGGGTTTCAAAAGGCATGTAGTCATGATCATTATAATATGCGTACTGATATTCTGCCACATGGATCATACCTAATAAATTTAGGCAACCCTGATGTGACTAAACGACAGCAGTCGCAGCAGTCATTTGAAGATGATCTGAAACGATGTGAACAGTTAGGTGTCGGATTATACAACTTTCACCCAGGATCAGCCGTTGGAGGTGCCGACAAACAAGAAACAATTGCACACATTGCAGACGGAATCAACAAAGCCATTGAAAAAACGGAGTTTGTTAAGGTAGTTTTGGAGAATATGGCAGGACATGGAAACATTATTGGATCAAACTTGCAAGATTTGGCTGAAATTATCAAGCAAGTGCAGAATAAGGAAAGGGTCGGAGTGTGCATAGATACCTGTCATGCATTTGCTGCTGGATATGATCTCAGAACCAAGGAAGTTTTTGATGTGTTTTGGAAACAGTTTGCAGAAATTGTTGGATACAGATATCTATCTGGAATTCACTTGAACGATAGCAAAGCTCCATTGGGAAGCAAACGCGACTTGCACCAAAACATTGGGCTTGGGTTTTTAGGGCTTGAACCGTTTCGATTACTAATGAACAAAAAGGAAGTTCAAGGAATACCAATGGTTTTAGAAACTCCAGTCGATGAAACGGCAGTGGCCAAGCAAGGTGTACTGGCAGATGTCCGAGCAGAGGAAATAAAGCTGCTAGAATGGCTGGTTGGAAAAGAAGCCGATGATCAAGAGTTTTTAGAAAAAGCAAAGGAGCTACAGAAGAAAGGTGAAAAGGAAAGAGAAGAGCAGCAACAAAAGTTTGATGCTAAAAAGGAAAAGGAAGCTGTGAAACGAAGGAAAACCAAAAAGGTTGTAAACACTGATGGAGATGCGGGACCAATAAAGAAACAAAAGGTAACGAAAAAAGCTAGAGTATGAGAAAACAAGCCTGGTTGATGAATCGTTGAATTTCAAATACAATTTTAAATATTCATAGTTTAAAAAAAAAGAAAAAAAAAAAAAAGGATTGAACAACCCCTTCAGATTTACCAAAATGCAAAAAGTTTATAGTTTACAGATCAAATTGAAATGCGATCTAGTGACACTCTGTCAAAGGATCTTCGCCTAAGAGGCTCTAACCTGTAGAACTTTTCCCGTCCATCCGCGGTTCTACCTCCTATCCACCATTTTTCTCCAGGTGAAGGTGGACAAAACGAGGACCCAGGACTAGTAGATGTTGTGTTGTTCAAGTTTTGGTTCATGAAAACAGCTGCAGTATTTGATGTTGAAGAAGCTGAGGACATGACAGACGGTGAAGCTGGTGCATTTGCAGTATTCATTGATGGAATGTTGCTGCTACTCAGTGATCCGAACCCGTTCCGCTGGTCCGCATTTAAATATGACAAAGAGTCTAAACCCAAAGCGGGGGAATTAGAGTATTGTCCAGCTTGACCTATAGGGTTATTACTACTGCTGCTATTGTTATAACCTGAAAATTGATAGCCTGATGTAGGTTCGGGTTGGTAAAAGTAGTCACTAGAAGTCAGCGACGAAGACAATGAAGAACTACCGCCATTCCCACCACCACTAAGGCTTCCATTAGGGTCTGATGGAGGGTTATATACCATAGAAACACTAGAAAGCTTTGATGCAGAGTATGAGCGGTGGTTTGATTTTGTGGGGACTGACTGTGCAGATGATGCAGATTTTGGCGAAACCGTTGGAGAAGGTGCTGGTGATGTGTTTTGTGTAGTTAGACTTGGACCTGTTACTGTCCTACTATTGTCGTCCAACAAGGATCCAAACAAAAATGATAGAAATGGTTTACTAGACGGCATGCTGTGTGGTGCTTTGAGTGATGAATATGAGATGATGTTGATAAGTATGTATGTGTGGTATTGTTCAATTTTGTTGGGTTGTAATGTATTTTTAGTGTACGATAAGCAGAAACATGTACAAACTCAGGTATTAAGTCTCGAAGTATAGAGGCTCAGACTGTAGCGGAAGTAATATTCTTAACAATCCGTATAATAATTTTAAGAGGAATAGTAGATGTAATTAAAATCGGCTGGAAAAATAGCAGGGGGTAATTTCCATAAGAAACAAAAAGAGATATATTTGATATTACTAATTAATGATAGCTCAAAGGAACGAAATCAAATTAGATTAAATAGGATGAATTGAAAATAGAGATGCTTAGAAGTCCAAAATTTGAAAACTGACTTGAGTATAGACTTTTAGATATAAAATTATGTATTGAAATCAATCTGTCGAGTACTCGTTTATAAAATTAGAGATATTTTTCTGATGATGATTGATAAGAAATAGTGTAAAAAACTGATAGTGAAAGTGTAAGAAGTAGATAACGTATCTTCAAATATGCAGTAGGTTTATGAATAAAAAAAAGATATCAGCAGAAGGTAGTTTATAGAATATCTGAAGTATAGAGTTCAAAGTAGAATAAGTAAAAAATCAAAGGTTTAAATAGGACTACTTTTCGAAAATTAGAGGGACAGCTTATGAAAAGGACTCCAAACCCAAATGTTTTACTTCTAAACTCACACAACTACTCCTGATATATTTGTATAGCTGAAGTCGCCAAAATTAAATAGAACGGAAAACGAATAAGAATACACTACATTTGACCTTGAAATATAGATGTTCAAGCAAAAGCAGGCCCTGGGATACCTTCTGAAGAAGCTCCATCAATGGTTCTAATCAAGCATGATTATTAATAGTTAGATAACACATTACCAATACTTACACAAATAGTTACATAATACTCAATTATAATTGGATGTTAATAAACCCAACCCTATAACTTTAACCTTGTTGATGATATATACGTAGATTTCTCTGAACCTTTTTTCTTGAAAATCTACACGATTTTTCATTCCAGTGGCTCCAACAGTTTCAATTAAGACTTACAGATAAATATTCAAAATGATTTCTAGGGTATGGTTCTCATTGTGTGGTATATAGGTGTACATATACACTTGCATATATGTATTGCAGTAGTTAACATGACAGTTACTTCTTTAGGCATACAAGTTCCTTGCTTCTTACAGGGAAGTTCCTCACATCATGAACTTCACCATTGGAAACACACTCAAGTGGTAAGTTTATTTTTAATTCAAAAGTTTGTTTGTGCTGTTCCCATAAGGTCAAAAAGACTGAAAACTAACATTTATTACTCCAGGTCTCCTGATCTTGCTTGCTGGGGTGTTTCTGCTCTTGTCGGTGTTCTCTTTTTTGCCGACTCAATTCCCCGTCTTCACCGTGACTTCTTTCAGAAGATTCCTATTGTTGGACCTGCTTATGACAAGTCAGTTCCTGCTTCGGATGCTCCTTTCTAAACAATGAAAAGTATATAGTATTGATACCTTGTTTATTCTAATTAATTACTATTTTTCAACCATTCTCTAATTTTTTTTAGTTGTAAATACAACTGAGTAATTAAAAAACAAATCATTAATAATTTATGAAACCCTTCTTGTGTTAATGAAAACCATAGGTAAACATATTCTTATATTTTAAAATTTCCGTTCATACTCACATATTACGCCTTGAATTGCAATTGAATACTCTACCATACTCTACTCAATCTTGACAGTTGTTGTTCATACATTGTGTGTTCAGCTTTTATTTATAATATAATATCCTGAAATTATATTCCTAAGCCAATTTTTTTCGGTTCCTTTTTTGGTTCAAGATATCAGGCAGAAACAATAATTTTTCACTTATATGACTCGTTTTTTGTGTTAACTAGGCAAATTGTCAACTAGGCTGTAGTTAAGGTCTATCCAATTGCTTTTTTATTTCGATAATATACCACTTAACAACTAGGACCTCTAAATATGTGTTTGAATATATATTTGGGTATCAGCGTGATGTTATCAAAATTAGGCATATAGTGCTGGGGTAACTTTTGCCCTTGGGTGTGTTGCTAAGCGATCTGTGTGATTTAATGTTGAAAAATATCGCTATCATGACATTTGGCTAGTAATACTCACACTCTATTTGAAATCAGCACAACGGCAATGTTTTTATTCCAGAGCTCTTTTTGTTTATTTATTCCTATTTAATCCCTTTTTCAGTTCTCACTTTCTTTCTTTCTTCCCTCTATTCCATCAAGACTTTTTTAAACTAACTCCTCTTCTTTCCTCAAATATTTGCTAATATATTCAATGAAGTTTAGATATACTCTACTAGCTAGTGCGCTAGCATCTCATGCTTTGGCTTTACCATTCATTCCACATGTCAATGTGACGCTTGATGACGGCCAAATTATTACTGGCCTCAGAAAGCTTGGTGTTGAATCTTTTAGAGGTATCCCCTATGCCGAACCTCCTGTTGGTGACTTGCGCTTTAAGCCTTCTATTCCCTTTGAAGGAGAGTACCCTACTGCTTTAGAATACGCCAATACCTGTTACCAGCTCAATCCAATGGGTATTTGGGACATTTTCCGCAAGGTTGGTGCTCACACCGAGTGGATCACACCTTCGCTTATTGATGGCCTCAAGGCTGGCAAGATGTCTGAAGACTGCTTGTTTTTGAATATCTACCGACCTCCCAAGATGCCTGCAGACGCTAGTCTTCCTGTGATGGTTTACTTTTATGGTGGTGCCTTCCAAATGGGAACTACTGCCATGTATCCTGGTGGCCGCTTTGTGCGTGATAGTGTGAAGATGGAACAACCAGTCATTTTTGTTTCTGTAAACTATCGTATGGGCCCTTGGGGATTTTTAGGTGGTTCTGCTATTGGCGCTGAGGAGTCTACGAATGCTGCCATGTATGATGCTATCAACGCATTTAAGTGGATCCGTGAAAATATTGCAGCCTTTGGTGGTGATCCAACCCGTGTGACTGCTTTTGGAACTTCCTCTGGTGCGCAATTGATTGGCCACTTAGCATTGTCGGATACCTTTAAAGAGGATCCTTTGTTCCATGCTGTTGCACTTCAGAGCGGCAGTTTCTTGTCTTCTGGTTCCGCTGTTGGTTTGGCAGCTGACAAGATGTTTTGGGTTTTTGCCAATGCTTCTGGCTGCCCTACCGATGTTCCTGGTGAGGAAGCTTTAGAGTGTCTTCGTGAAAAGCCTGCTGAAGAGTTGTACCGTGCCCAAACTTACAACAACAATCTTACAGAATTCTATGATATCGCCACTGCCCTGATGGTTTGGTCTCCTCGTCCTGACAATATTCTTTGGAGTGATAGCGCTTACCAGTTGGTTGCCAATGACGGTTTCCCTGATATACCTGTGATCATTGGACAAAACGAAGACGAGGGAACTCTTTTCTCTATTATGTTTGGAACTCAAGAAAAGGATGAGACTAACACCAAATTGCAGCACGCTTATCCCTTTGGTGGAAAGTATTTGAAGGAGTATATTGAGATGTATTCGGATGACCCTGTTGATGGCGCTCCTTTCAGAACTGGGGATAAATATGAGCTTTTTCCTGACTACAAGCGTGCCTCAGCCATTTTCACTGATTTGTTTTTCACTAACCCTCGTCGTTTGTTTCTCGAAAACACTGCTGGTTGTCGTTCATCTCCTCGTTATGTTTACTGGACCGATGCTTTCCATGACAAGATTCCTTATTTGGGAAGCACCCACTTGTCTGATGCTTTGTGGCAGTTCTATCTGTTTAGAAACTATGCAAGCAATGCATTCCGTCGTTATTGGATTTCTTTTGCCAATAACCACGATCCTAATGTTAACACTGGCCTTGTTGAGTGGCCTGCTTGGGATGACGAGGAGCAGGAAATGCTTAGAATTGGTAGACGTAATGGTACTATTATGGTCGATGACTATAGAACTGAGGAAAGTGAGTATGCACTGGAGCATTTGTCTATGTTTAATACTTTGTAAGTTGAAAACTTGTGTTAGAATGTAGTTTTATATTTATTTTAATTGAAGTGCTTGTAAAAAGCTTTTATTGTTGATTTCCATTACTTTTTTTTTGTAAATACTAGCCTTTGGTTTGTACGTGTTTTTCTAGTACGGATTTTGGCTTTCAAAAGCCGTTTACAATTACGTCTTTTGGGCCTATCAAGTTGTGATGATGGGTGTTTCAGTAAATCACCGTTTTTGGCTTGTTTAAACGTGATAGCCACACCACTTGATTTCTGTGCCTTTGTTTTTGAGGTGGGGCTTTTTCATGCTTTCAAAAATCAAATCTTTAAAATATTTTTTTAAACAAAAACAATCAAAACTTTTTTTCAATAATCTTGATTTCTTTTCGCAATTTCAATTAGACAAACACAACGGTTTGAAATTAACAACACAAAACATTGAAACTGTTACTTTGAAAAATGTCTTCTGGACGACCAATTAGTGATTATAGAAACTTTTCAGAAGGGCTCGATGATCGTTTTAACCAACCATTCTTAGGATCATCAAGAGCAACAGCTCCAACAACAACAACGCTATCAGGCGTAGGAGGAGTAGCAGACTCAGAAATAGGAGGATCAGCGACAAGAGGTAACGCTTATAGAGGTCTTCCTGATTTAAAACGACCAGGAATGACCACATCGCGAGTTCAGTTTAATGATGATCCGTCATATTATAGTGCGCCCTCACGACCTAGTACAACCACAATTGGATCACATTCCAATTCAACTGGGACCCCTGAAGTGTTGTTTAACAGATACCAAAAAATCCAAGAAGAACCTGAAATAATGGGTGGAAGGGCCAAAAGGTTTGAGGCCTTTGAAGAGCCTACTACGTTTCGTGAAAGACCTACAATGAGTCCTGACATGACGAATATTAATATTGATACCGATAGACCACGCAGCTTGGGTACGAATAAGACAAGGACGCTTAGTGAGGGCCCAACTAGAAACCGGCCATTTATGACACCAGCACAGAGAATTCAGTCTAGAAAGAATCAAACAGATAAACAGCGCATGTATAGAAACTTGGGAATGGAAAGTGGTAGTGGTAGTGGTAGCAGATATGGTCCAGATCCCTTTAA
Organism: Magnusiomyces tetraspermus; assembly: GCA_030578715.1. Lineage (NCBI taxonomy): Eukaryota > Fungi > Ascomycota > Dipodascomycetes > Dipodascales > Dipodascaceae > Magnusiomyces > Magnusiomyces tetraspermus. The sequence goes on along the minus strand of JAKTYL010000007.1, from coordinate 264,679 downwards.
CAGTTTTGGCAGTCGCGGATTTCCGAAGTCTACAAGTTTGGGAAACCTTGGAACCTTTGGACAAGAGGACCATGATTTGAAGTATCAACGAGATAAGAGAATGTTCACAAGTACTATTGATTTAAATTCTGATGGATTGAATACACCTACTGATGTGTTTGACCCGCTTGGAAAAAACGGACTTTATGCTTCTCGTTCTAGATCTAGACTTGGCGCTTTACATGACCCAGTAATTGATTCCCAAAACACAAGACACGGTGACGGATACCTCCATTCAAGAGTACCAGCTACTAAAATGAAATATAGCGACATTGTACCTCAATCAATTGTAGAGCTTTCACAATCGTCTTACCAAGTCAGGAATTTGCTGTCGTTGCTCGATTCTGTGAACAACAAATTTGAGCGTCAAGAAAACGACCTTGCAGAAATGAAAATGGCAGCACGTCAAATTGGTCATGATACATTGGAATTGAATACAAGACTAGAAGAATTCAAAGTCACCTTGGACAGACAACAAAGAGCACTTGACATTGCCAAAAACAGAGGTTGAAAAGAAAGAAAGAAAAAACAAAGTTTAACATTACACGAACTATAATTTTGATTTTGAAAGGTTTGCTTGGATTGCGAAATCCTGCCCAAACGCAGACTTCCACTCGGATCCCAGGAACTCGTTGAGAATATTGTCAGTATCTTTTCCTGGCGTGAGCGTGAAGCCTTTTGGAAGGCTAGACGCGCTGCCTTTTCCAAATTGAACAATCTGATCTGGGATTTCAGACGAGTGTGCGATTTTTTTGACTGGCATAACACAAGAGTCTGGGTATTGCCGGGATTTAGCTGCCCAATACTGAAGATCTTGTTTCTCAAACTCATGGGCAAAGATGCCACGAAGAGTATTCCAATTCTGTGGATTCAGGCGATCAGGCAATGAATCAATAACTTTTTGGCGATTTTCATGCCGTTCGAAAATGAGTTTGAGAAACTCTGCATAGAATTGAGGCTCCAGAGCACCAACAGTTATATACGCGGAATCTTTTGTTTTGTATGTGGTGTAGAATGGACAGACAAAGCCTTCTAACATGTTTTTGCCTCTAGGTGCATCCCAAGGCACAATTGAAACGTGGTTTGGCTTTTCCGAAGGACTGCTTTCGCGTGGATCATAAGGGCCATGTTTGGCGTATGTTGCGAATTGAGCCAGATACTTGAGCGAGTGTACAATATTCACATCAATCAAGGTGTAGGGATCAGTCGAAAGTGTGCCAGAGAGTCGTGAGCGAAGGTTGCTGTAAAGAGCAGTCATAATAGAAGCGAAACCAGGAAGAGAGAGAGCTGCAAAATCGCCCAAAATGTTTGCAGGCACAGTTGGAGGACTGTCTGGAGGACCAACGATTCCCAGGACTCCTGATTCTGCAAGATAATTGATATCATGTCCGGGAAAGCTTGCCAAAGGTCCAGTTTGGCCATACCCTGTAAGTCTTGCTACAATCAACGGGGATGCGTCTTTTGGCCGAACTGTTGGTAAAATGTTTAAACGCTCGAGTACGCCTGGACGATACGTATCGAGAAGAACATCAACTTTGTTGGTTTCGAGTATGGCACGAAGAGCGGCTTGAGCAGCGGGAAGTCGTAGATTAAGAGCAATTGACTGTTTCCCACGAGTAAGCTGATCAACATTAGGTGAAGACTTGGATGGTGGACGGTCAACTCGAATGACTCTAGCACCATAGTCTGAAAGTATTTGCCCGCAAAGGGGACCAGGTGCTAGACCTGCGAGTTCAAAAACGGTGACTCCAGACAAAGGTAGAGAAGGCATATTTGGATGGTTAGGTGAGAAGGTGAGAAGGTGAAAAGCAGTGTAAAAGACAAAGTGTAGAAAAAGTCAGAAATGCAATTGAACTGATATTAATTAATGAGAAAAATGGACCAAACCCTAGGCGTGACTGCAGTAAACATTTTAAAATACCCCCACATTTGACGGAGCTTTCCTGGTCAAAGCGAAATGAGCTTATTTGATAACTAGCGATACCGATTTATTATGGGAAAACCTAAGTTTAATCTGATCTAACTGAAACCTTCCCGATATTCGATCTGATATAATTTGAAGACCTATACAGCCGTGCGTGTTCCGAGGTCCGTTAACTGAGAAACCGTCAAATTATCAATTACTACAGTGGTATCGGCATTGGCGTCGGATCCAGATAAGTCGCATACCCCCACATTGGCTAGTATAAGCTTCAATACGATAGTAGAGCCAGATTTGAAGATCTATAACGTTGATAATTAGCCTGAAAATCGGAATATTCATCCCTTTAACTACTGCAGGTTTTCTAACACAAACCAGAACAAGCTTACCTAACCACGTTTATCCTCGCTTGCCAAAACTTTTTCCGACCCTATGTTATATGTATTTTTTGTAATAGTCTTGTATAGCAGCTACGGTGATATGTCTTTTTGGTTCAATCAAAGATAAAATTTGACACAAAATTATTCCCTAAAAGTTTGTAGATATTGGTTATTAATAACGAATTCAGATATGACTTTTTATTAACTCAATACTCATTGCATATACTGTATTTAGAAATGGGAAACAATGCTATCTGTATCTCAAATTATCTTTCCAAATGCGCTGTAGATGATTGTGTTTAAAACAAAATCATTTAACCATGTTTAATTCAATTGTACTTTTACTTAACAATATATTCTATATAAAACAAAAATATTTTTTACTCATCGTCGTCGTCATCGTCATCATCATCATCATCGTCGTCGTCGTCATCGTCATCGTCTTCATCATCCGATACAGCTTGTCCAAGCTTCTTCAATTTGTTTTTATACTTTTGTAATCGTTCATCCATATCAGTCAACAACAACATGACCTCTTCATATTCAGTCTTCGAAACAGTTTCTTCCTTGGCAGCACCGTTTGCTTCAGCCTTCTTAACTAGTTCTTTCATGTTATGTAATTCTTCTTTTGCTTTCTTTGCCTCTTCTTCGGCCTTCTTTGTTTCCACCTTAGCCTTTTTGATTTCTTCTTCAGAATCTTTAGCCTTGGTTTCAAGTGCTTTGACCTTGGCTTCAACAAGTTTCTCTGCCGCGCGACAGTCTTCAACCTCTTTGCTCTTCTTTTCGATAGTATCTTCCAAATCTACAACTTTTTCCGCAAGCTCATCTTTGTCAATGTGAACCTGTGATAAAGTTTCAGTAGATTTGAGAAGTTCTCGTTTTTTGTCTTGTAGCTGAGCTTCAACCTTAGCGGCGTTGTTGCTGGCGCTGACAGCTTGTTGGACTGCTTTTTCAAGTTCTTGGTTCAAAGAATCTTCCTTTGCGACAAACTCTTGCTTGATCTTGCTGATTTCGTCCTGAAGGCCAGAATTGTCAGTCAAACAACGCTTGTTCAATTGTTGTAATTCAATGACTTCCTTTTCCAACTTAGCAATGACGCCGGTAAGTTTAACTTCTTTTGTAGCGGCAGCAGCCAAGCTATCGCTGACTTCCGAACGAGATTTTTCAAGGTCTTTGGTAGCAGATTTAGAATCTTTCTCAAGCTCAGAGTTTTTAAGTTCCAATTCTTTAACCTTTTTCTCAATCTCGCTCTTGGAAGCCACAGCTGCAGCGAGTTCAGTTTCGATTTTTTTGATCTTTTCAAGATGAGATTTAGAAGTGTCTGAACTGGACTCGTTTTGCTTTTCAAGAGCGGCAATCTTCTTGCTAGATTCAGTCTTGAGCTGGGCCAATGAGGCTTCAAGGTCGGAGACAGTCTGAGCAGCCTTTTTGTTTTCGGTAGCTGCCTTGTCGCTCGCTTCAGTCAAAGTATTGATCTTGGTTTCGGCCTCAGAAAGAGACTTTTGCAACTTGGATTCAAGGGTACTCTTTTCTTTGGTATATTTGTCATGAGAAGCCTTCAATTCGTCAAGCTCTTTTTGGATCAATGTAATTGCCTTTTCCTTTTCGCCAATAGTTGCAGTTGTAGCACTCAATTCGTCCTTGAGACTCTTGACTTGATCACTGGCTTTGGCAGAGGCAGTATCTGAGTTAGCAAGCTTGGCTTCAATACTTTTGACTTCAGCCTTGAGTGTAGCGATGACCTTTTCAGACTCTTGCTCCTGTTTTTGAGACTGAGACTGTAACTTTTCCAACTGAGATTCGACACCTTGCTTTTCTTTCTTCAACTTTTCAGTCTCGGCACGAACAGCTGTGATCTTCTTTTCAGTTTCAGCATGAGCAGCAGTAAGCTTCTTTTCGTTGCTTGAAGCCAGCTCTTTTTGAGCCGCAACACTCTTCTCAACCTGGCTCAGTTTTTCTTCAAGATGCTTCTTTTCGGATTGGAGCTGAGCAATTGTGTCCTTGGCGCTTCCCGAATTTTCTGTAGCTTTTTGAATTTCCAGATCAAGCTTTTGTTGAACATCCTTCTTGTCTTGCTTCAACTTGTCGCTTTCCTTCTGTAGCTTTTCCAAACTTACTTGGGATTCACTCAGCTTGGCCTCAAGAGATTTCACAGCATCAGAAGCGGAGGAATGAGCTGACTTGGCAGAAGACAAGTCTTTGGTTAGTGTTTCGGCATTGGTGGTAGACTTTTGAAGCTTTTCAGTAAGGGAAGCAATTTGAGCCTCGTGTGCAGTTATAGTCTCAAGAGCGGTCGAATGTTGAGACTTGGAAGCAGCCAAATCTTTGGTCAAGGATTTGATCTGTGTTGCTGATTCTTCAACCTGATTGGTAAGAGTAGACACCTGAGTTTCCAAAGAAGATTTGAGCTTTTGGGACTTTGCCAAATCTGCCTCAAGTTGCTTGATTTGATCAGACGAAGAACTAGATTGAGATCTGGCACTAGACAAACCTGCCTCCAGTTCTGCAACATTCTTTTCCGAAGATTCAAGCTTTGTGGTGAGAGCAGAAACCTGCTTTTCAAGATCCAACTTTAAAGACTCCAGAGTATCAAGCTGCTTTTGCAATTCGCTTTGTTGCTGTTTGTGAAGGTTTGATTCGTGGGTGAACTTGGACTTTTCTTCTTGCAAACTACCTTCAAGTTTAGAAATCTCAGTGCTTAAAGCAGTAATGCTGGTTTCTAACTCTTGACATTGCTTTTCCTTTGCAGTGAGTTTTTTCTGAGTTTCTTCAAGCTTTGCGGATGTTTTTTCTGACTCAGTCTTATGAGTTTGGGCTTCCTTGGTCAGCTTCTTCTTGTCAGCGTTAAGATCCTTGATGGCATTCTGTAATTCCAAGACTTTAGATTTGTGAGTTTGACTGAGTTCACTTTTTTCTTTTTCGAGATTTGAAATTTGAGCAGAAAGATCTTGAGTAACAGAGGCAGCATCTTTAGTCAGTGACGATCGCTGTTCTTCAATCTCGGCTTCCTTCTTCTTCAATTCAGACTCCAATTTTTCCTTTTCCAAAGTCAGTTGCTTGATGTTAGACTCTTGAGCTTCAATATCGTCCTGGAGACTTTTGATAGAAGACTGAGCTTCAGAGTGTGATGTATTGAGAGTTTCCAGTTCAGCAGTGAGTTTTGCAATCTGAGACAAAGAATCCTTATGTTGCGAATTAACGTTTTCATGAGTAGCTTGAAGCTTTTCAAGTTTCTTCTGGGTAGTTGTTAAGTCGTTGGTAACCTTTTGATATTCAGATTTGTGTTCTTTCGCAGCAGCAGACTTTTCCTGTTCCAAGGCCAAAATCTTTTGATTCAATCCATTCTTTTCCTCTTCAACAGCCTTTAACTTGGTGCCATGATTGGATTTCAGGTCTTCTATAGTTTTTGCGTGAGTGCTCTTCAAGTCATTAGTTTCTTGAGTTTTGGAAGTTTCAGCAGTTTTGAGCAACTCTTTAAGGTTTTTGATATTCGCAATATGTTCTTGTTTATCAGAATCGTGGACTGTTTTAAGCTCCTGAATCTGAATCTCATATTTAGACGTCAAATCCTTAACAGTGTTGTCATGAGCGCCAGAAAGTGTGTCAATTTCAGATTTGTGGTCCTTTTTCAAAGTATCCAACTTAGCCTTAAACTCTTTGGTAAGCTTTTGCCGCTCTTCGGAATCCTTTTGGGTATGAAGCTGAGATTCTTGTTCAAAGTCAGACTTGAGGCTTGCCGTTTCCTTTTCGTGCGCTTCGCGGAGAGTGTCAAGTTCCGTTTTTTGAGACAAAGTGAGCGCTTCAAGATTTTGAGTATGTTCAGCATGAGCCTGCTCCAACTTTTTCTCAAGTTGGCTGACTTTCTTAGAATGGGTTTGAGACTGCTTTTCAATATTGGACTTGAGGACTGCTTCGTGCTCTACTCTAAGATCAGAAATTGCCTTGGCATGGTCAACTTCTTTGGATTCAATGTGCTTTTGGTGATCTTCCTTAAGAGCGTTAAGCTTTCCATCACAACCCTTTTCAATAGTTTGAATTTCCTGTTTGTGGCCTTGTTTGAGAGATTCAACTGTGGTTTCATGTTCCTTTTTGAGAGATTGGACTGTAGTTTCGTGATCCTTTTTAAGCATATTGATTGAAGCTTCATGATCTTTTTTGAGAGTATTAACAGCTGCTTCATGCTTCTCTGTAAGACTAGCAATTGACTTTTTACCTTCTTCTTCCAGAGTCGCGATAGCTTTATTGTGACCCTCCTTGATGGTATCAACTTTCTGCTTGACAGAGTCCTTAAGAGATGCAACTTTCTGTTTCTGTTCTTCCTTGAGAGCCTCCACAGCTTTCTCGTGGGTCTCAGTGAGCATAGCGATCTCTTTCGCACGATCTTCTTTGAGGTTTCCAGTTGTACTTTCTTGATCTGCCTTGAGAGCTTCGATTGCCTTTTGATGTTTCTGGGTCAAAGCAGCAACAGATTTCTTGTGATCTTCTTCAAGAGTGGCGATGGCAGTATCGTGGTCTCCCCTGAGAGTAGCTATAGCAGTGTCGTGTTCACTTTTAAGAGTGGTGATAGCATCGTTGTGTTCTCCCTTGAGAGCAGTAAGAGCAGTGTCGTGGTCGCTTTTGAGTGCTTTGACTTTCTGTCCATGATCTTTCTCAAGAGAATCGACCTTTTGTTGGTGGCCCTCTTTGAGCGTTTTGACAGCCTTTTTGTGATCTTCAGTCAAAGAACCGATAGCAGTTTCATGCTCCTTCTTAACCGCAGCAAGCTCCTTAGTACGCGAATCTAATTCAGATTTTTGTTTAGAAATAGAAGCCTCAAGAGTAGCAATCTTTTGTTCAAGCTCCGTTTTGGTGGTATCGAGCGTTTCTTGAAGCTTTTCTTTTTCAGCCTCCTTCGCCTTTAACTGGTTGTGTAAATCACTCAACTTGGTTTCCAAATCCTTTGCCTTGCTTTCGCCATCAGTAGAGGATGCCTTCAGTTCTTCAATCTGCTTTTCTAAGATGCTGATTGTTTCGCGCAAAGATTCCATTTCTTTGTCTTGTTTCTTCTTAGTTGAATTAACTTTTTGAAGCTTGGTCTCTAGTTCGCTCTTGTGGCTAACAGATTCATCATATGTCTTGAGAAGGTCTTCAGCGCGGGCGTCAAGCTCCTTGATCTCGGCATCCTTGGAAGTGATTTCGGAATTCAAAGTCTCAATTTGCTTTTGCAACTCTTTTTCAGAAGCCTTGAGTGTGTTGAGTTCTTTTTCAATATCTGAATTCTTGGAAGTGGAAGATTCAACAGTCTTCAAAGACTCAGCAAGCTCACCTTGTGTAGACTTGAGTTGCTTTTCAAGATCAGCCTTTGACGAGTTAAGGGTGTTGATCTGCTCCTTGAGATTCTTCTCTTTTGTAGCAAATTCCTCAGACTGTGTTGCAATCATCTTGTCAAGCGACTTTGCATGTTTCTCGTTATCTTCAGCCTTCTTTTTAGACGCAGCCAGCTGTTCTTCCAATTTCTTCTTTTCTTTTTCAAGAGCATTAAGTTTGGAAGTAAGGGCATCAATAGAATCTTTAGACGATGCTTTATGTGACTCAAGCTCTTTTTCAGAAGCAGTCTTAGACTTAGCGAGAGCAGAAATCTGTTCATGCAAAGCTTTGGTAGACTCTGAGGATTCAGAAAGGTCGCGTGTTTGATTTTCAAGTTTCTCAGAAAGACTCTTGTGCTTGGAAGCCAAACCAGAGAGCTCGGATTTCAAATCGGATTCTTTCTTCTCAGCCTCAGTTTTGGCATCGGCGAGTTTACTTTCCAATTCCTTTTTCTCCTTCTCCAAAGCTACTAGTCTGGAGGCAGTAGATTTATTTTCCTTCTTCAGGGCTTCAGCACTAGATGTAGCAGACTCATTCTGCTGTTGCAAAGCTTCGAGTTTTAACACAGAAGAATCTTTCTCTTTTTGCAAAGCTTCGAGCTTAGATGCTGAAGACTCACTCTCCTTTTGCAAAGCTTCAAGTTTGGATGTATTGGATTCATTCTCCTTCTCCAAAGCTTCAAGTTTAGATGCGTTAGATTCTTTTTCTTTCTCAAGGGCTTCAAGTTTAGAAGTAGCAGTTTCGTTTTCTTTTTTCAAAGTCTCAAGTTGGGTTTCCAAATCAGTTTTCGCTTTTTCCAATTCTTCAACCTTTGCCTCGAGCTGTTCCTCCTTTTCAGACCAATCAGCATTGATAAGATCAACATCTTCAAGAAGCTGGTTGTAAGACTTTTCAAGCGAATCCTTTTCTTCTTCCAACTCATCAGCGCGTTCTTTCAACTGTTTGATAGTACCTTCAGTACCCTGGCTGGCGTCTTCGAGGTTTTTGGTCAATGTGTCGCGAGTCGACTTGAGCTCTTCAATTTGACGAGCAGCGCTCTTGAGCTTTTCAATAAGAGTATCTTTCAAAGTCTCGGTTTCTTGATGTTTGCCACGTAAAGTTTCAAGCTCTTTGACATGAGTAGAATGTGAACCGTTCATTTGATCCATATTGCTTTTGAGTTTTGTGTATTCGACTTGCTGTGCTTTAAGTTTTTGGGATAGATTATCACGTTCAGAAGTCAAGTTTTGGAGCTGGGTATTCAAGTTTTTGACAACCTCTGAATGTTTAGAATCTTTCTTTTCCAAATCTCCGACACTCTTTTGAAGCTTTTTGATTTCCTTTTCGGTAGAGTCTTTGCCACGAGTAAGTTGCATGAGTTCGCGGGTCATCTTGTTGATTCCATCTTCTGCTTTCTTTTTACCTTCCTCGGCAGCAGCCAATGACTTTTTCAACTGAGATTCTTTTGCTTCAAGATCATGAATGTTGCGTTGGAAAGATTGAAGGTTTTCATTAAGCTGGCGGAGCTGTTGCTCAAGGCCCTTTTTCTGTTTTTCAAGTAACGTCTTTTCTTGAGAAACTGACTCAAACTTGGACGAAACAGAACTGAATTTAGAAGAAATTTCTTCAAGTTCTTTCTCCACCTTTTCAAGCTTTTCCTCAAGCTCCTTTTTGACCTTTTCTAGATTTGTAATCTTGATATGTGCAGTTTCTTTTTCGCTTTCGCTAGAAATTTTCAAAGCATGAAGCTCGGTTTCAACAGCCTTGTGTTCAAGCTGAAGCTCTTCGTACATGTCTAAAGAAACACGAGAATTTGGCTCTTGATCAGGAGCACGATCAAAGGAACGCTGGATACGGCCAAAGTTTTCTTTCAAAAGATCAACATAAACCTTGTCGAAAAACACGTTTGGCAAACCGGTATCATCACGCTCTCCGTTTCCAAATGCTTCTGCTTCGTCAAAGTCTTTGAACATGAGGTTGTTTCGAAGTTTTTGAATCTTGACAACATACTGGTCGCGGTTGATTGTGTTTTTGAGCAAATTGTAAAGATCTGTTCGAGGAATTGCAGAGTTTCGGCTGCTGAAATCGTAAATGACACCCAACAAGAGAGTAGCCATTGGTTCGATGAGAGGATGATTCATAGAGTGAGCAGCAACATAAAGAAGAGATTGGACAACAGAAGATTCATGTAACAAATCGTCAACGGCTTGGATATCATCAAAAAGCCAAACAGTTAAAACCATCATCAAGCCAACAGAAATTCGTGGATCACGAGTCTTGAGAGATGAAGAAAGATTGGAGCCAATTGACTGAATCACGGTGACAACTTCTTCACCATTCTCTTCATCACCAATGGCAACATTACGTAGACGATCTTTGATATCAGTGGAATCTTTGAAAACACTCAAGAGAATTGAGCAGGCAATCCAAATTTTGTAAGGGTTGAGATTGACATCAGGATCATAGTCTACAAGCGTTGAAATAAGATTGACAGAACCTGGGAAAATGTCATACGATGAAGATTGGGCAGGTGCAGTTGTAGTAGGTTCATCATTCTTAGTCATTGTAACACTTTGGGAATTATCAGAATCTGATGTATTGTCACTTTCGCCATTTTCAATTGCCTTTTTTCCATTCTGTCCAGCACTAGTCTCATCCTTTCTGCTAATCTTTACACCAGACATAGATTGGTAAGAAGAAATCTGGTCATCCAAAAATGCCATTTTAGAATCGGTGTTATCTTTTAATGCAGACACCAGACACAATGCAGAACCAATTCTAAGATCAAAAGAGTGGACAGAGGAAGGGAGAAGGGCCCAGTTGAGCAATGCAATAGTGACTGGAACAACAATTGGTTCTTTTGATGGATTGGCAATTGAAATGTCAATATATGGAACGTCGATTGACATGAATTGTTGTTGCAATTGAACGTTGGACTTAATAAGATCAGCTACAGTCAGAAGAGACTGGGCTTTGATGACAGTAGTAGCAGATGGACCAAATGCCAATCGTAAAACATTAATCAAAACACCTGCTGCTTCTAAAGCAATTTGATTTTTAGGTGTTCCTTCATTTCCTTCAACAACAAACAGTCGACAGATTTCGAGTAAATCTTGGATATTTTGGGTGGACTGAGCGTCAATAACGACTTTTTGACTTTGTTCGGGGTTATTTGGGTCTGGCGGCAAGCTGCTTTCAAGAATAAGTAACTCTGCCAAAAGCGGGAATTTAGAAGTTTCGCGGAAAAGAGACTGGTTGGAAATGTTGTATCGTAATAATGAGTTTATGAGAACAAGACAGTCATCAACCACCGAATTTCCGAGTAGCCCACCTTCGTAGTTAATGATGGCAAACAATTTGTCAAAAGCACCTTCGAAACAAACAAGTTTTTGGATATCAATGTGTCCATCAACCAAACGGCTTAACACTAAGATGGCTTCGTTTCTAGTGACTTCTCGCGAATCGTCCAAAATAGAAACAAGTGTCGAGATTCCAAGAGGAGAAGACACGATACGTTCCTGTGCCTTGTCGGGACGATTGAAGATGATGGCGGCAAGTAGCTGGAGGGTGTAAAGTTTAATGTAGAAATCTGTAGATTCTAACAACGAGATCAATGCCGAAATGTTTTCTTCGCGCTAAATATTTAAAAAATTGTTTGATTTTTAGTTAGACTCCCGTTTTTAAATTTCAAAAAAACGCTTTAAAAATAAGATGAGCATACCTGAATAAATTCGTCAGTTAACCACATTGCAATATAATCCACTTTTCCTTCAATAGTAAGCGGTGATGGGTATTGACCATTTGGTCCTTGGTATCTTCTTTTTCTTCGCTGTCTATACTGGTTCTGTTCCAAGATTTCAGGCTCTTGGCCTTGTAAAAACAGTACAATGAGCGTTTCGAGAGCAGCGCGACATGTTTCTGGGTCTTCCTGGTCGTACTGAAGAACATTTATCAGTCCTCGCAATGCACCAGCTGCAATTGTTTCACGGTATTCTCTTGCAAAGCCTTTTAAACCCAAAACGGCTGTTCTTCTATCTTCGATCATGGTACCATTTTGAAGACGATCACAGAGCTTGGTGATGGTTTCGTAAGCACCCTGTGGTTTGGGTTGAGTTTGGGATATAAGACCCGATAAAATTTCCATATTTGTTGAATGTCGTTGTTGTTGATCTGGTAGTCGTGTGCTGTCGAATCAACTGTTTCGGATTGTATATGTAATTTATTTACTTGAAATGCAGCAGATGAAAAATTCAACTTTCAGATCATGTATAGATGTAATCAAATCATATACAGATTTATTCAAGAAGAATAAAAAATAACCTTTTTAGTATAATAAATAATGCCAAAGTCGCTACTTAGACTGAGTCAAAAGAAAAGGTATTGATTGATGAGTAGGTATTACTTTTTTTTCTTCTAATTACACTAGAAAGAAAAAGGGGTAGAGGCAGGGACTTGGACAACTAATAAAAAAACGTCCCAATACTTGATAAAAAAATAGCTGTTAAATTTGACGATTCTATGAAATCTATGCTTGTTGTTAGTTTGTATGTAGCCTTGCGAAAAAATAAGCAGTGTCAGTGCGTGTTACGTGGCCTTAAAACTTGTTGGTTAACAAATTGATTTAGTTAGCTTATTTCAATATTAACTAACTTGGTTAAACCCATCCACTTTATCCAATGTATCACATCCTTGGGATTGCAATTGCTTTTGATAGTCATCAAATGAAAAAAGACACAAGAAAGTGTTGATACTGCACAAGCACATGTCAACATGTATATTTAAAATTTCAGTTTGAGTGATTTACTTCATGATTACTGTTGTTGACATGAACTGAAATAAATCGGTCAAATACTTGGTGTTTACATGTGTTTGCAGTACAGCACACGGTATATGAATTGAATTTGGTGATTTGTGTCAATTAATTGTAAACAAGGCTAGTTTGAAGTTGATTTGAAATCGTTTGCAAACAATTGAAACTGAATGGATAAAGTCTTTAAGTTTCTCGTTTATGTGATCATGTACACTGTATACATTGATTCAACATCCGCTCTAAACGTTACTGAAATTCATCACACTTGTCTATCCTACACAATCTTCACCTTCACCATACCTACAAGCATCGTTACACCACTGTTTACTCCATTTCCATATAACAAAGCACTTCTGCTCGTGTAATAGTTCCTAATTGCAATAACGAGTACGAGAGTTCGGGCGCGCCTGCGTGTGCGCATTTATTTATATGGCATTTGAACCCTGAAGACTTGTTAGAACAACAAGAAAAATAATAAACTGTATTTATGTTGCGCTTTTATTTTATTTTTTTCCCCTTATTTTATTGAGCGCACATGGTTTGTACATACAAACGTTTATTTTGCTCTATTTATATCGTGTGGTGTAACCAAAAATACTACTAGTATGCTTATTTTTCACAAAACTTCCGCCTTGTATGCTAACCAAATACTTGAACTACTTGAATGTTGGATGCTGCTTGTGTAGTATTTGATATTAGTTTATCGTCCAGATCCTTCAAAAGAGTCAAGGAGTTTGTAAAGCTGCTACTGTTACTACACGCACATACAAACGATTCACCTGTAATAACTCAGTTATGCAAAAGGTAAATGTACACTGATGCACAAATGGATTGCTCCGGTGAACAAACTATTGCGGTCTTTCCTAAACAAACAAAGGAAAAATGGCATCATGGGATCATGATACCTGAACGACCCCAGGCATTTTGGATATTTCCATTCTCAGATTAAATGAATATAAAACAGTTGTCACTGATTCTACAAGGATGAAATACGAAAATGAAAAATAACGTTGTTATAAGAAAATATCCTTATCTCTAAACGACATAAAATAAGATTTGAAAGCCTTAGAACAGACAAAAAAAAAAAAAGTATTAATAGTACTACTGGCAGCATCAACAGCATTGGCACTGATATTGCGCCATAAGGTGATAAAGGGGACATTTTGATACATGTAACATTTACTATAACATTAACGACAATAGTATCGCAATGTTGCAAAAAAAATTATAATATATAAAAAAAAAAAAAAAAAGTTAACGGGCAGTACGATTGTACTTGTTTGTCACTTTTCAGTATCACCATGGCTTTGGAGCACTAAAAGAACAAGGTGGGGCTAGTCTAGTTTCGTCTACAAGCGATCCTAAACAGTTTACAAATAAAAAATATCAGTATTGATTGTATTTTCAAGTCTTTGTTTAACATTGGAGTGAAGATACTTCTTGAAACTCTAACTATATAATATCAATTGTAAATCAGTTAACAAAAATAGGAAAAAAGATGACGCATGCTTCTGCTCAACTTTAATCTTTTCACGTTCAATCTTTATTGGCTGCAAAATACCAATCTGAGTATATCCTGAACACAAATTTAAAAATTATTAATTTCATTTTTTGTAGTTTTCCAATTAAAAAGCAAAGGCCAATAATAAAATAACATAAAAAGATTTATATATAAACAAAATATAGTATTTTTTTTCAAAAAATTAATGAATGGCTAGTAGAAATAAAAATAAATGAGAAACCAAATCCGAAAACCAAGTAAAACCTAATATAAACCAAGATTATCCAAAGTAAAAATAAAAACCAAAAAAAGACCTGTAGTATTGTAAATAAAAAGAAGAAAACGCATCAGCACATGTCAAGCCGTTGGCCTTTAAGAACAATGAAACGAAAAGAACGATGGAGGAAGAATCCAAGTCTTGTTATCTCTTGTTCAATGTAATGATATTAAGAAAAGTGGCTGGCAATGTTAAAGGATGGGGTGTTGTTGTTTGGGGCGGTGAGGGTGCATGACTTTTTTCAGATGATTTCATTTTGACGAGATAGTCAAAAATGAAATCAAAAAAGTCAAGTCGTCCTTAGGTGTGTTTGTGCTCACAGCGCGCTCATACACGATTGCTGAGTTTCAGGCAAAGAAATATAAAATACAAGTTGATAAAATAAAATAAATGGGGTGAACCGTGTGTGGTTGGGTGTATAGTAAATAATATCTTGAGCTGAAATAATAATTTGGCTTTCCGATGTTAAGTAGTGCAAAAATAAATGGCGGCAGGTGGGTGAAGTGAAAAAATTAAGGTGTATGATGATGTTTAAAAATTGAAAGAGGTGTATCTTTTAATGAAAGATGATTGTTTTTTTAGACAACATCAACCTTAGCCACAAGCTCCTTCCTAGCTCTCCAGTTGGCATAACCGCCCATGAGGGCTGTAAAGAACCAAAGAGAAGCAAGAATGATTTGCATAACAAAAACGGATCGTGTTTGAGCGCATCTGTCGGCACCGAAAGGATTGAATGCACCCCATTTGCAAGTGAGTGAACCCTCAACTCCATCATAGAACCAAAAGAAAGAGACAACAAAACCAACACAAGTACCCAGATCCCAGAGGAAATATAGCTTGTGCTCATAGTTGAAACAGTAGATGACTTGAGTGAGGATAGCGAAAACACCGACAACGAGGGAAAAGGTGAAGTGGGAAGGAACATGCTGACCAGATTGTCTGAAAAGAGTAACGTAGTAAGACAAGATACCAACAATGACACCTTCGAAGAATACTTGGACAAGTCGAATAGCAAAGATAAAGAGGTTTACGGTAGTGAGTCTGCGAACGTATTTGACGGAAGCATCCTGAAGAGGAAATCTCCAGCCTTCTCTCTTGAAGGGAGTCCATTCGTTAAATTTACCCATTGTGAATAATTTGTATCAAGTAGTTACTGGTGTGAAAGATGAATATATATATACATATATATGTATATTTGAAAGTCGTTTAGTACCTAGAATAAAAGGTGTTAAGGTTAGTTAAGAAGATAACTGAGAACTGTGTAGCTTGAACAGCTGGTTTGCCAAGGTGAAAAATTTCAATTGTCGAACGTAAAAACAGTGGAAAAAGGAAGAGGCAGAATAACGAGAAGAAAGAAAAAAAAGAAAAAAAAAAGGAAAAGAGAAAAAGAAGGGGAAAAAAATCGGAAATTTGCTGAATTTATATGAAACTGGAAATTGTGCAACTCACACTAGCAAAGATGTTGAAACGACGCAATCATCCACACATACGATACAACAACTGTGACAACAAAATAATCGCTTTTTTTCTTTAATTTTTTCTTGTTAATTTTTGCGATTTTAATGTACGATCAAATATTACGCAGAAAAAGGCGTATGAAAATCCCTGGCTAAAAATGCCAGGCTGACTAGACTGTTCCCTCCAGTCGGATTCTCGAGGTTTCTGGGTCCACTCCGCTATTCAAGATGGCTGGGCTCTTTTTTTTTTGGGCTATCATTGAATCCACTACGGATGGGTGCGGCTGAGCCTAGTTTGTTCATCAAAAGCTATAGGCCTGAGCTATGCACTCTCAACAGCCCTTCTGACAATAGCTAGCAGTAATGGCTATGAACTCATTTTTTTTGTTTTCTTGAATAAATAATTAGAATAGAAAATGCTAGAACGTGAATGGATTGTGTTTTTAATTGATTTACGGGTATAAGTTTAGTTTGCTACTTGAACTAGGGTTGACCAATCTCTCAGAGTTCTGAGAATTGCCAGGGTTTAGGTTAGCTTTACTACCAAACCAACTAAAAAGCAAAACAGGCTCTTTGGCTGCATATGGTTTCACAGATTGCCAATTGAGTTGGCTTTTTCGGATTATCGCTTACACATTTTCCACAGTAACAGGAAATGTTATTTTTAAGCATTTTCTGAAATAATAGCAGCAACTACAACTATAATACAAGGTTTGTCTGGTGAAATAGTTCAAATTCCATCCCGTAACTTATTCAAAATTCACCAGCACTTCTACACTTTTTGGCTTTTTTATTAGCGTTTCTGTGAATATTCATTTTATTTTATTGTATTTCAATACATCAATTACATCAAGTGTCGTCCTTCTTTCATACATTCCATGCTGCAAATTGCCTCTCAGAAGGCTGGTTTTGCTCTTGGTCAACGCATTCCCAGGCGCACCTTGCCAGCCACCTTATTTTCAGCATATGCGGCTGATCACCATCTCATTGCCAACTCATGAGAAGGGTTGAAATTTGGCTTGAAATATGAAATGCTAAGAATATACAATTTCGAGTTTTGAATTTTAAAATGCGACTTAGAGTGCATAAAAACCGTTGTAAATGAACATACTAATTCATCCTCGAGGTTCCTATTGTTCATCGCAAATTCATATTTGGTTCAATTTGTTCACTGGGCTCTTTAGATTTATGATGACCAGTTTTATCCATGTAAAGCTCCAGTAAATCCATCATGAAACACCTCCAGCCCTGACTCCAATTCCACGTTAACGTTTTTTTTCTTTTTTTTCATTGTCCAATCTGAAAAGTCTTCATTTCCTTTCAAATATTTCCTCAATTTGACACTTTCTTGTTTAGAGTTGAAAAATAATAAATAATATGTAGGCTTCAAACCAACCTTTCTCTTTCTTCTGTCATTATTGCATGCTTCTTTTTTTCTGTTTCAATTCCTTTGCATTTTTCAAAATCTTTGTAGATAGTTTAAAATAGCAACTGATCATTCAATTGTTTGGTATCAGCGTAAAGTTGGCCTCTTTTCACTTTTTTTTTCACATCCTGCTTCTCCACAACAGCATTATCTGAGATGGAGCTATGGTGCGGCTAAATAGTAGATACACTTGTAAAAACTTCATCGTCGTCTGTGAAAAAAAACTTGCCCAAACCACCATTGTCGCATAGTTACGTCACTTCACCAACACTTCAGACCACTTTTGAAATTTCTCTGTCAAACTCATCTATAACAAAACATTAACTTGATTTTCACAATGGCTTCTTCTTCAGACTCTTCTTCTTTCCCGCTGATTACGTCTTTTCCTCAATACCCTTCCTACACATTTCTTATCACTTTGTTCAAAGATGTCAAAAACAGTAGCGAAATCCAAACGCAGTTAGTTTCGGGAAACCAAGATTATCAATATGCATTCGTTGACCCGGTTTCTGTGTTTTCATTACAACAGCTCTTAGCTGCTGCTTATAGAGCAATCAATGATACTGAAGCTGGGCATATGAGAACTAAAAATATTCACTCTGAGATCATATTCTGCCTCTCACATCAAAATAATGTAAGCTTTTGAAAAACCATGGAATATTTGATTTTAGTGTTTTCGTGTTGCTAACCATTTAATTTTTTTTTCACAAATAGATCATGGATAGTTTCAGAAGATTCGGCATCACTGATAAAACTTCATCTCTCATAGCCATCAAAGTTGTTCAGACCGAAAGCAACGATTCATTATCATCTCCAGAGGAGGTCGTACAACCATATCTCGACTTTTTGAAAAAGAACGTTGACGGTACACTGACTCGTATCTCTAATGAAACACTTGAAGAATTACGTGATCTGAAAGTTATCAAGAAAAACTATAAACTTCCAGATACTGTCACAAAACCTTCCCAATACCAAAATGCAATCATTTCTTCCATTTCTCTTAGAGGTGCTTAGATTCTCTTTATTTATAATATAAAATGACTTTGATTTATTAATGCAATTATTCTTTTTGTTTCATATATATTGTTTTTTTAATATATTTTTGGATACAAGTAATAGAAACATACAACAAATCCATTGGTGGTTTGGTCTTTAAATCATGATACTGGTGCTGCTAGTTTTTCTTTGCTAATCATACAACCGAGACCAAAGAATCCTTGTGATAAATCCAACTGATATGCTTTGTCCAGTCTGTAGCCCGACCCAATACATTTCGGGTCTTCCACAATCTTGTCCAAAATGGGTTCGATGTACTTTTCTTTACGCACAAACAAGGGCTCTTTTTCATAATCACCGTTGAACGGCGTGAATGGCGTGAGAGGAATCTGGTTACCTCCTGGCCCAACACTAGATCCTCGAGATCCATATCCATCTCTGTTTCTACTATTTTCTTCAATAAATCCTCGCAAACTGTGCGACACAGGCGGCGGCGGCAAAAGCTGGGCTTTCAAAGCTTTTCGTTTAGCTGCTACCAGATCTGCAATCTTCTTGTTCATCTTGTTCTTCAACACATCTGGGTTGGTAGTGGATATCGATAACTCTTCCAGGTATTCCTTTTGTGATTCTTCGCGTATTTCGCGTTCTGCTTTGATCATTTCGACCTCTAGTTGCATCAACTTGGCCTTTCGGTCCTTGTCGTACTTAGCTCGCAACTCCTGTTGCTCATCATCATACTTTTGCCGGCGCGAGTTTGCTAAAATCTGGTCTCTGTTCCGTTGCTCGTAAGCTTGAAGCTTTTCCTGTGTCGCCTCGACATCAATGTTATTTACAAGATTGAAAATGATTTCTTCCACCTCTTCCAAATAGTTGTTGTACTCTCTCAGCGATGGAAAATCTTCAGACCGTTTGTTGAAGGTTTTTGAAACTCGTTGACGAACATCTACCTCACGCTCAACACCAAGGTCTTCAAAAACTTGTTGTTTGAACTTGTTTTTTCGAAGCATCTTGCCGCAACCTTCATATGGGCATGGCGCAGGTCCCATTGAGAATAGACGGTCAACGCAGTTGGCGCATATTTTGTGGTAACATTCGGGGTTTACAAGAAACTTAAGATTGGGATTCAGATATCTCGAAGTTTTGCAAATTGGACATTGGTCTAAAATATTATGGTTAGTGATTGTACTTATAGACATAAAAAATTTTTTGTATTTAGAATTATTACCTTCATCGTTGGTTTCGGTTATCATTGATATGAGTATATGCAGAAGAAAATAAATAAATAAAAAAGATTTAAGAATGATTGGAAATGGGCTGAAATTTTAGAAATCAATATAGGTTATCATTTAATTATAAACAGATCTCGGGAGTTACCCTCCCTGAAAATATTAATCACATATATTTTACAAATCCTATTCCCACCCAACATGTAATGTCATTGTTATTTTTGCCACTCGTTTTGGCACACCCATCGCCACCAGCAACTCTTTTCACCCACACTTATCTATTCACAAATACACACACATCAAAAAAACCACATTGAAATACATTTCATAGAGTGTTTGTGTTTTCTTGTTTTTTTTGTATTTATTGCCACCAAGCATCAACTCTTTTTCAATAACCACTACCAACTACATATACACTCACACTTTTTTGGACAATGTCTGACGAATCTCTCATTAAAGCTGAAAAGGATTACACCGAAATCTTGGACAGAGAGCTCCCTGTCATTGAGCGTCTCTCAAAGGTAAGCTGTCTTTATTTCAACGTCAATAATATGACAATGACTTGAACATTTGCTTAAGAATCAAGTATTGCTTGTTTTCGTTATTCAATGGTATTCAGAAATGAATCAATTGGCAATTATCCGACTTCTAACCTTTTGTTTATTTTTGATTTAGAAAGATTTCCCATCTGCTTTAGAGCAACTCCTTTCTCTCGAGAAACAAACTAGACAGGTATGCTTTCATTATAACTATTGTTATCACTAGATCTTTTTACCAAATGCCCATTTTTCACCCACATTTCTAACCCGGTTTCTAGTCTTCTGACTTGTTTTCATCAAAACGTGTTCTTTCGAAAATCATCGACCTTTCGCGGGAAACAGGACACTGGGATGTTATGAATGAGCAGATGCAGCTTCTTTCTAAGAAGCACGGACAGCTTAAGCAAGCAATTGCTTCTATGATCCAAGAGGTCATCAAAGGTTTGGACGATTCCCCAGATCTTGAGACCAAGGTCAAGACAATTGAAAACATTCGAACAGTTACCGAAGGCAAAATCTATGTTGAAGTTGAGCGTGCTAGGGTTTCTCGAACTTTGTCACACATTAAAGAAAAGGAAGGTGACATTGATGCTGCTACCGAGATTCTTGGTGAGCTCCAGGTTGAAACCTACGGTTCTATGGATATTCGCGAAAAGACTGAGTTTATTTTGGAACAGGTTGAACTTTACATCAAGAAGGGTGACTTCACTCGTGCCCTGATTCTTTCTAGAAAGATTGTTCCCCGATATTTCGATAAGGAAGAGACCCACGATCTCAAGCTTCGATACTATGGTCTTTTGATTAAGATTGGAATCCACAACAGCCAGTACCTTGAAGTCTGCAAATACTATCGTGCCGTCTATGATACCCCACGAGTCCAGGAAGATGAAACCAAATGGAAGGAGGCACTTGAGCACATTGTCTACTTCATTATTCTCTCCCCTTACGACAACTTGCAGTCGGATTTGATCCACCGCATTGCTTTGGACCCCAAATTAAACCAATTACCCATTCACCACGAAATCATCAAGTGCTTCACTACTAACGAGCTCATGAGATGGCCAAAGGTCGAACAGATTTACGGCCCACCTTTCAAGCAGGCTGACATTTTTGCTCCTGGAACTGAGGGTGCTGAAGCTCGTTGGGAAGACCTCCGCAAGCGCGTTGTTGAGCACAATTTGCGTGTTATTTCCAATTACTATACCCGCATTAGAACTCCTCAACTCAACCACCTGCTCGACCTTTCCGAAAAGGAAACAGAAGAGTTCATTTCAAGACTTGTCACTCAGGGCACAATCTATGCACGCATTAACAGACCCGAACGCATTGTGACGTTTGCAAAGCCCAAGGGTAACGATGAGGTGTTGACGGAATGGTCATCAAGCATAGGCGAGCTTTTGGGACACATTGAGACTATTGGCCATCTTATTGCTAAGGAAGAGATGGTTCATGGTATGGCTAAATAGAAAGAAAATGTATTTTATACAGCTTATGAGGTTTATTAGAGCAAAATAAATAAATAATATTGATTAACAATTTAAACTAAATCAAATAAAATCGAAAACAACATGCTATAAAAGAGCTAAAATTTTAAGATGTTAATTGGAATCTGTGCCCTGTTTTTGCAGAGACAAGTATCTATAGTAACTACAAAACTGGTCAACGTAAAATCTGGGCTGACTGCGAGATCATGTGCCAGAATAGTATTCTTTGTGATGTGTCTGTGTGTGACAAGATTTAAGTACGGCAGGTCGGCAAGATCCCCTTTCTAAAAAACAAGGGTCATTTTGTTTGACAGTTTGTTATTTTGATTCATTCTACCATACTAGACGTTTACTTTTTTTCTCACTTTGCTTTGTTTCTATTATCAATAGTAATATTCCTTTTTCATTTATTTATTTTCAATTCAATATTTCACCTTTTGCTTGTTTTTTTTTTTTTTTAGTTGACTTCGTTTGTTGGCTGTTTTTGTTGGAAGCTAAAATACAACAAGGCTGCACACTAATTGCTTAACCAGGCTTCCCCTTTTCTTTTGTCAGTTCAATACATTTGACATTTTCAAGAACATTTTTCGAAAACCTTTGCAAGTTTAAGGTTTCAAAACACAAAAGCATTGATTTTTTTAAAACCAGACTAGAATTACCCTTGAAAAAAGCAATAGTTTATCTATTTGTACCGTTCCTGTGTACCCGTCTACTTGTCATCTTAAACTAAAAAAGCGCATATAGACACGTTATTTTTGGAAAGTTGCAATCAAGGCTTTTTCAGTTTCTTTGCTTTTTCCCCTTTCATATCCATAGTCTTTACCATTCCCCTTTTTCGTCATCTTCTTTTTTTCTTACCTTCTAATTCGACTCGATGGCTGAAACATTTTGTCGAGAAATATAATGACTATTGAAACTCCAGAGCTTGCTCTTTCTGCTACCCCACCGCTTCAAAATTTTTGGGATCATCTCAAATCCATTGCTTCCACCTCACTTCACTCTGCTTCTAAAGTTGAGCCGTTCCTAGCAGAGTATACCGACTATGTGTGCCCTCACTTGCACTCAAGCCTCGAAACAGATGAAGACCTCACTCGCTGCTCATATCTGCTTTTGCGCTCCAATGTGTTTGTGCGAAATAAGGCACTTTTTCGCCGAAAAGTCATTGCCAAGTTTGTTGAAAGCAAAGAAGAATATTCTGTGTTGACATTTTTGGGTGCTGTTCTCTTGTTGGATGGCCGACACAATGCCACAACGCTCGAGATGATGGAAGAAGAGCACGCGATTCCGGTGCTGATTAGCACAATCCGGGCTGCACACAACCACTCATTTCGATTACATCGTATTTTTCTGGAACTCTTGTATGAAACATGTCGAATTCAAAAACTCACTCACACAGACTTGGATTTGATTGATAATGAATTTATTAACTACCTATTTACAACTATTGAAAGTAGGTTCGGTTATGATCATGATCCTTATAGTTTTGCAGTCATTAAGGTTTTGTTGGCTCTCAATGAGCAGTTTATGGTTGCAGCTCATAACGAAACTAGACAAGCCTCGTCACAAATTGGAACTGAAGCTACAGACTCGTTAACAGAGCTTGAAGATGACCCAGATCTTGATATACCCAAATCACCTTTAGTGACCAGCCCCAATCCTTCAGATAAAGTTCAAGAAGGAGCAGCTACCTTGGAAAACAGAGTATTCGTTAACTTGACTCAGTTTAAAGACAAGTACCGCACGTTTGGCGAAAACATTGTGTTTTTGTTAAATCGTAGCCCTGATAGCAGCTTACAGCTTATGGTGTTGAAGCTTTTGTATCTCATGTTTACCACACCAAAAACGTATCAATACCTTTATCTCAACGATCTGAAAGTTATTGTTGATGTATTTATTCGAGAGCTGTACAACTTATCAAGCGAAGAAGAGAACCTTAGACACACATATCTCAGAGTTTTGCATCCATTGCTCCAGAATACCGAATTGAAAGATGAAGAATACAAACGTCATGATCTCGTATCTCTTTTGGAAGGCATGAGTGATAATGCTGGAAAATCTTGCGTTACGATAGACCAAACTACTCAACGTCTTGCGTATCGTTGCTTGTTTGTGAATTGGCTGGCTGTCCCTCCATTAAAATTGCTGAAAAAGAAGCCAAATATTAAAGGTTCATTAAAAACAACTCACGAAAATGCAAGCGTTCCAACATTTTTCATGACATCACGACCTAAAGCTGCGGATGATGTGGTGAACAAACATTCAAATCTAAGACATTCACAGACACTCGATACTGAACAGAAAATAAAATCAGAAAGCGGAAATTTTGACAACTCGGTTACTAGTTTGCCTGAAGTGCGGAAATTGCGCAAAGCCGAAACTGATCCAGGATCAGCAAGTCAAACAGAATTCAAATATCATGATAAAAAACCAAGTGAGACTCCAACTAAAAGCAGCCAGTTTTGTGAACAAGTTCAAGAAGCTGACACTTCTATTCTGACCCCAGTATCAACTATATCTACAGTATCTTCTAGTGGTTCCTTTGATGATGCACGCAATCGCCCAGAATCTTTTACTATTTCAGAGTCCAGTTCATTCAACGGCTTTAGTGATCCCTTTTCACTATCATTAAAACAATCTGCTTTAGAGAAATCAATTCCTGCCTTAGAAAGCAGTTTGTCAATCAATAGTGCTGCAACTTCTTTGCATGAGACTATCTCTTCTCCAGCTTCTAAAACAGGCCGAACAAATTCAGTTTCTGGTCCAAGTATACCACCACCACCACCACCTCCATCAAGAGTCCAACTAACACCCATACTTTCTGCCACATCAAGTCTTAAAAACGAAGAATTGCATTTACCTCCACCTCCTCCCCAACCTCCTTATTCGCGACTTGTACATTCTAAGTCTTCTGACACCTTAAGCATAACCGAACGTTCTCGAAGAGCATATCCACCACCTCCACCTCCACCGCCATTATCAAACCATCAAATTATGCATAAAAAGTCTTTAGATGTGTTGAAATCTGGAGACTCTGATAATACCGTTCCTTCATCAAATATTTTACCACCACCACCTCCTATTACCAATAGGCGACGAGGATCTTCTCCTATCGAATACTCACCTCAACGACAAACTTTTAAGCCAGTTAACCCTGCATACCCAGCAACTTTTAGCAATATCAAAGAGTCCAGTACTATTGCAAACACTTCATTTCCAATACCGCCTATGGCGCCTCCATCACGCATTCAGGCCAAACAAAACACTACATTACGTTCACATTTACCACCGCCTCCGCCGCCTCCTCCACCGCCCTCAAGACCAGCTAACAAGTTCTCGTTACCACATGCAGCAATACTTGGAATGTCAATTCGAAATACCAGTGCTTTGGAGCTTGCAACATCTTCTGTGAATGTCAAAGACGGAGCCAAAAAGTCATCCAAGTCACCTTTGAAGAATGCAGAACTTGCTGATGATGTAGATGAACAAGGTACAGTTTCGAGGAAAGGTGTTAGACTTGTAAAGGAAGAAAATGATGGCGAAGAAGAAGATTTGACAGATATAACTGATGATACGTGGATGTCAGACAGCGACAATGACGACTTTTTTGAAGGCGAGTCTGAAAACAGTAAAAGCGTTCCAAACAATCTTGAGTCAGACAAGGAAGTAGGAAGTAAAGAAAGGAACAATTCAGGTGGGTATGGCTTATTTCCATATAATATTGTGTGCCCGGACAAAAAAGATGCTCAAATCAGTGAGCTGACTAGCAAATCATTGAATCCAAGCTTAATCAATGTTCCACCTACACCTCCAGTTTCTAGATTAAGGGCATGTGCGTCTACAAACAACCTGATTTTATCGACTAGTTCTAGTATCAAGAATACTCCAGGTACAAAAACTACAAATACTGGGGGTGACATAGGGTTTCAGTTTACAGAATCACCACAGCCTCAACCTTTACAACAGCATCAAAACCTTAGACAAGTTACTACAAACGAAAGTTTTAGCCCTGCTAATGGAGCCTTCAATTTTGATTTTGGTTTGGAAGACTCACCATTATCTCCTCCTAATGCGCCTTTTCCTCAACTCCGTGCACTATCACTACCAGGAAGCCCTACTTCGCCTGGTTTTGAAGAAAATTTATCATCACCTCATTCACCGTATTTTACCAACACAAATCCGATAGAAAGAGTAAGGACAGCAGAGACTGAGTTTGTAGACCCAAATTTATATCATCAAAAACATGCTCCTACACCTCCAGCAAATCATCCACATCCACACCCTGGGTCTCAGAATCCTACTAATATTCGACATCATCAGTACAATGGCACGTATGGGCGTCGTGCGAAACAATTGCAGACTTCGCCGCCTATACATAGCCAAAACCATAATCACATTCATCATATTCAGCAGCCTGTGACTGAGTGAGCATGCAAAATATATGTAACGTTCTAGTTTAATAAGAAACGTATTTAAAACTTTCAACTATTCCCAAAATTACCTAATTTATTCTCACTGTATTTGTATATACATATCTCTAGTTTTATTTCGGTCCTTTGTATGCCTGTTTTTATTTTGTTTGTATGCTTTTTCTTCTTTTTTTGTTATTGTTGTCATCGTAAATCTTTACTTTTTGAAAAACTGTTTGTTGACATCAGTAATATCATCCCTGTCACCATAGAAAAAGTTTGTGATATTTTGACCACAAGTATTTTCTGCCGCAACAGTGATATCATAAGTCGACGAGCCAATATGCGGCGAAAGAATGGTATCCCATCTACCAAGCAACTCTTTTGGTATTTCAGGTTCGTTTTCAAAAACGTCCAAAGCAACACCGCCCAGTTTGCCGGCTTTGAGAGCAGCCACAAGTGCGTTTTGGTCGACAAGTTTTCCGCGGCCAATGTTGATGATGCGTGCGCCAGTTGGTAATTTCTGTAAAGACTCGGCGTTGATGATGTGATGTGTTGCTGGGGTGTATGGTAAAGCCAAAACAAGAAGATCACACACAGGTAACATAGAGTCGAGAGATTCGTGGTATGTTGCAGAGAATCCGAGTTGAGCAAGCTCAGATTCAGGAACTGGGACAGATTTGGTATAGTGAATCTTCATTCCAATGGCGTTGAGTCTGGATCCGATTTCCTTGCCAATATTTCCTAAGCCTGCAATTCCTACAGTATGACCTTGGGGATCACGAACAAATCTGTCACCAATCTGTTCACCAAAGTTGAAGGGTAACTTTTTGCTTAGGGCCTTTTGCCCCGCAGCGACTTCCCCAAGTTCTGCAAAAGTGATTGGACGACCAGTTTCCGAGTTCCAGGGCAAGCCAGTCTTGAGGTTAGCACGGCATTGCATGGTTTCGCCAGTTTCTTGCAAAACGCGTTCAAAAATCTGAGTGTGTCTGAATAAAGAGATTGCTAAGTATAAAGCGTGGTTAGCAACAGGAACGGCAGCATGGCCTGGAGCATTGCAGACAACAATGCCGCGGGCAGCCAATGCCTTGACATCGTAATGGTCATAGCCTACTGTAGTGGAAGCAATGATTTCAAGTGAATCAGGCATAGCGTCAACAAGCTCACCACGAAGACCTCCAACAGAAGCAAATCCGGTATAACTTGAAAAAATGGCAGAAATGTCGTTATATATGTTTTTCATATCGGCAACTGCTTTTTCTCTAGTAGTGACATCGTATTTCTGAAAAAAAAAAAGGGGATGTGTTAGCTGGATCAGTTTCAAGGTGAATCAAAGTTGTTGCGATATATTTGTGTGAGGTGGACGTACCAAAATTTCAAAGCGAGAAGTAAAATCAATGAACTCGGGGGATTCAGTATAAAGATTACCAAGAATCAAGACTTTCGGTTTTGAATCTGCTGTCATTTTTATATATTTTGAATAAATTTTTAAATGAAAATAGTGAAAATAGTTAGAAAGAAAGGTTTCAAGTCAACAAAAATTTTCTTTTCTTGTCTTTGGTCTCAGAAGGCCTATTTAAGTCTTGCCCTTGAAAAATACTTTTGTGACGTAACTATGAAAAATCAAAAAAAACTCAGTGAGCCTATCTAAACTTTGCAATTTTTCATTGGCCAGATAACAGAAAATGTACTCAATCGGGCACGTGATGCGGGAATGAACTGTTATCGAAAGAGAAGAAAGTAGTGTGTGTAGCCTACTGGTTATCCAGTTAAGAATAACCAGGTCAAAACGTTGCCTTGTGTTGTAAAAGGACCAAATAGTTACAAAAAAAAAACGTCAAGTATGCCTTGAGTTATAGGGTTAGAGTCCTATTATTCTAAATCATAGAGTACTCCAAATCGACACCATCGTCGATCATTGACAGGCTGATAACCGATATCTTATTTAGCTTTTTTTTTTTTTTTTTTTTTTTTTTAAGCTTCACAGGCCGTTACGCAGTTTTTTTTCAGGTTCCAGACCTTGTGTTGAAAACTTTATATTTGTAAATGGAACCGTTTCAACATGATAAAAAGTGTAACAAAACATTAAATTAGAATAAAGTAAAAACAAGAATAAATATCAAAAGAGGGACATGTATATCAAAAAACAAAATAGAATGAAATATGATGTGCTCATCAAATTTAACGAGCGTCATACTCAGGCCCTTGATTTTTCTTCTTTTCACCTTCATAACTTTCATTCTTGCCACTAGTTTTACTTTTGTGCCTGTGCGATGATGCTGTGGCAGTAATCAGGGACGAAGTTGAAGATGACGAAACTGGAACCCTTTTTGGCTGTTCAATAGTGTTTCTTACATCCGCTCGAAACTCAAAATCTTCAAATTGCTGGTCCTTGACAGGGGTAGTGGTAGTTGACGACAGCAAAAGGTTATTCAGGTCCTCGTTGCTGTTGCTACCACCAATGAAACCCAAATCTCGGTATGGAGGCAAATAATCAATTGTAGTGCCTACAATTGCAGAAGCTGAAGAAGCAAAGTGTTTCTTGCTAGTGCCAGGCAATTTGATGAAATTACTAGTGTCATTACTGGCATTGCTCAGAGTGCTCATTCCACTAGAAAAGGATGATGAAGGTACCGAGTTTAGAGACTGGACAGAATTGACAGATTGAACTGAGTTGACAGATTGGACAGATGACCGTTTGTATGAGGATCTTTTAGATCTCGTCAAGGGTTTGGGGGCTAACGAAATTATGGAACTTCTCTTGGATGAAGCATTATTGCTGCCATTTGATAAGACAGAGCTGATTGAGTGTAAAGAGTTGCGTTTGAATGGTACAGAGTTGTTGGATTTGTGTGATGAAAGTGTCCTTGAAAGGTTCAATGATATATTTGAATTAAGCGAATTGCGGTTACTTTTACCATCATTCGAAGATCTGCTTGAGCTAGAATTGGAAACAGAGTTTAATAAATTATTTGCACCATTACCAAATCCTGTACCAGTAGCAAACCCGTTTACCCCTTGCTTGTTGGTATTAAGTCGTGAGTCGATGATGCTAGAAGAAGAGCTGTAGTGTTCACTGATTGGACTCACAGTACCGTTAGAGGCTGAGTTGCTGATGGCATTTGAATTTGAGCTTCCAGAAACTGGCCCCATACCATAACTGTTTCCTGGAGCATCCATGAAAGAAGGCTCACTGTTAGAAGAAACCATAGACAAAGGGCGTGCCAGAGATTTTCGAGGAAATGTGCGTACTGGTGAAGGATTTGATTGTTGCTGCCGTGATAATTCAAACATCTTGTCAGTGTCAAATGTTTTGAACAAATCATTGTTTTTACCCGAACTTGTATTCAAAAGTCCCGAAGAGTTTGAGACAGTAGACATTCGAGAATCTCCACCCCTCGAAACAGACAATGGTTCGCTACGCGACATACTGTCAAATATTTCATTGTCATATGGTGCTGGATCAAATCGTGGACTGAGCATGTCAACATTTGGGTTATCGGGAGGCGATGGCGGCGGAGAGGATGATGAAAATGACATTACCAGATGGTCACGATTCTGTTTGGGGTTACTGGCATGTGATATTGGGTATCCGTAATTGGAAACACCGGTGTATGCGGTGTTGTTGGTAAGAGCACTGATAGAGCTGATTGTGCTCATTCGATTCATACATTTAGAGCTTATCGGCACATCTGTAGACCCAAGTTCTTGCAACGATGTAAAAGACCCGACAGGCGATGACTCTTGCAATTCAGATATTTTCTTAAAAGCAAACATCGCTGCTCCACTGAATCTGTGCTTATAAGATAACGACCTAAATGCCTGACGAAACTGTGAATATTTTTCCGCCAACATGTCTTGAGCCTTGGTATTTTGATGCTTAGTCTGTTTCCCTAATAGTCTCACTTCATCATTAAGCAGTCCAGTTTTAGAGTCAAACAATCCTGGCAGTTGTTCCATCAACTCTGCTCGAAACTCTGTAGAAACTATCATCAAGTCAAGCTCCATTCTGCCCACTTGCGATTTCCACATTTTAGAGCGCAATCGGAAATGGTCGTCACCATAACGGTCTTGTAAGTTTATGTCACACAAAAATTCTTGATAGTCTCGGGCCCGCATATCCATGGTATAAACTACTTTAAACAAGGCTGCAAGTTTGAGTCGTGTAGACGCACTTGTGACACACTCGGACTGCCATACTGAAGATGGAACTGTTGATTCTAAAGCCTCCAAAAATTGAGATTCTGACAGTCCGCCGCTGAAGTCGTGTTTGGACACATAGTTGCAAAAATCTAAAAGGTACTCTAATGGGTTTTCTTGAATAGAATGCTGTGTCGAAAGTTGAAATGGGTTCGCGGCGGCTTGCTTATTGTCAGATTTAGAAAACTTGTAATTAACAAACTGGTCGAATTGGTATAAGTAAGGAAATGCATAGCATATAGCCCGGTATTCTAAGTCTTGGGCCGAGAATGTTAATAAAAAAGCAGGATCATCTTGATCATCATTCATAAACTCAGATTCACTGGCGTCACCATAAAACGCGTAGAGCTCGTCTAAGTCGCCTTTTTCCGTTTCATTGTCGTCAGGGAGTGTTGGACTTGACAACTTACCTTTAGTATCGTTTTCCGGCTGAGTGATTGCACCATTAGCACTTTTTGCATTATTTTCTGTGTGATAATCTAAATTTCCATTCTGATCAGCCCTTTTTTCGTTATATGTAGAGCCATTTTCCTGGCTCGCTATTTTTGTTTGTTTCGAGACACCATCAGTTAAACTAGAAGAAACATTGATATTGTTATTGCTGTTGCTGCTGGAGTTGCTATTTGGATCATTGAAATTGCTCGCTTTGCTGATACCTGACAGTTTGTTGTTGGTGGTTGATTGACTTTGACAGCTCGATTTATGTGTGGCTATGTTTGACACATTCTGACCATGCACAAGACTCGAGGTATCCTTAGTTGTGCTGCATCCATTCTCATGGGTCTCAGCGTGATCGCCTGATTTGTAGTTGTTGCTGTTTTCAGTGTCGTCAGCAAGAATTGCATCTACAATTCCTCGAACACCAATTGTTTTTGAAAGTCGAACCAGCACAAAAGATGCTAGAAGAACAATGAATGAAGCAGCAACTGACAAGGCGTTATAGCCACTCATGACCATACCAGAAAATCTTGAAACTGTTCTGTAGTAGCTAATGAAGGGAACGTAAAAAAAAAGGGATAAAAAGGAAGAAAAATTAGTAAAGAAAAAGTAACGAAAGGAAGAAAAAAAAAAATAGAAATCGAAATAATTTTGGTGGTGAGAAAAAGTTCAACTGGGCTGTTGAAAATAAAAATTAAGGTGCATGTTTCAAAAAGAGTTTATTGGGTAAAAACGCTTTGACAACGCAGAAGTAACAAAGACTTTTTGTTTGAAAAAAGTCAAAAAAAACCCTTGTATAACTTTCAGTATCAACAGTTATGGGTCGTTATATATTAAATGTAATACATATAGTCATCAAGTATTGACCGTATTCATTCTACTGTTTCAATGGGCTTAGAAATGCCAGCGGGTATTCTGATTTTTTTAGTGTGTTCAGATGGGTATTACTACCCTGTAAAAAATTGTACCTGACTGCTGGTACTTAACAGACTTCGAGAAGCATAGTATTAAAAACAAAATTGTTAAACCATAATAATCACAAAAATAGCCAAGACAACGAAAATCCTTTCGACACGGTTCTGTTTAGAGACAGTGAGTTTTTCCTGATCAGAGCAAATAATCAATTAGCAGTAAGAAAAAAAAAAAAAAAGAAATAATAAAAAGGGTTGAGAATCAATATGATAGAACAAAAAAAAAGAAGGCGACGCTGGTATAAACTGGTGCCCATAACTAATGAAAATATTATTTTTTAAAAAAATGATCAAAGGTACAGTTGTAGCATTAACGTTCAGGATCGGGCAGACGAAAGATTTTGACATCATTTTTATTAACATTGATGTCAGCCATATTATTTGGCGTGATAAAAATAGTTTGTCCATTCTTCATTTCCGAAATACCTCTGATCATGAGCTTCATACTAACTTTTCTGTTTACCTCATCCATAAACACATCAAATTCATCAAGTCCACGAATATTGCAGGACATGACGCTCCAGACTGATAAAAGAAGAGCAATTTGTGAAAATGATTTTTCACCACCAGACAAGGAGCGTGTGTCACGCTGTGCCGTGGCACCCCCTTTTGTCTTGGGTGCACACTTGATGGTCATGATCCTGCGGTCGTGATTAATATCCAATTGACCCTCAAAATCACGCTGTTTAAGAATGTGCTGAAATTCTTGACAGATACGTGTCGTAGTGTAACGTAGAATTTGCTCATAACGCTTTTCACGATGAATAAGCATTTCACGAATGTTGCTGTTGGTTGTGTTGACAGACACAAATTGTTGTTTAGCTTTCTTCAATGCTTCTGCAGCAGCAATCACATCTCTGCTTACACCTTCAAACGACCTATCACCGTATTGAGTTTCTGCAGCTCTAAGGCGTGACGTAACTTCCTTGTGGTTGTTGGTAAGCGTATTCATATCTTCAGGAACTTTCATGCGTTTGGTTTTAGTTTTGATGGCTGCTTGCTCGCTTTCCAAAGCTTCTTTAGTCAGTTTTTCTAAATATTTTTTCATTTGAACTTCTGCCGAGTTTAAGTTGTCCACAATTTTTTGCAAATTGTCCTTTTCGCGGTTAAACTGTTGTAGCTCTTCTTCTCCAGCTTGCAGCTTATTACCAGCAGTATATTCAGCTTGTTCACACTGAATAACAACCTCTTTGGCCTGTCTAGCAAATCCTGACGCATCAGACAAGTTATTGTTGGTTCTTTCTTTTTCTTCATACGCGGATTTCAGCTGCGGTTTATAATTACGTTGTCTGTCTATTTCGATATCGAGTTGTTCTTTAAGCGACTCCATCAAAGTGGTATCAATTTCTTGAGATAGTTCCTGATCCAAACGTTCAATTTCTTTTGTAAGACGATTACGATCTTTACGAAGCTTGCCGAACTGACTCTCACATTCTTCTCGCTCATGATTTTTCCTGTTGAGCTTGTTTTGAATTTCCTTGACTTCTCTGTCAACTCCCAGGAGTTCATCACGAAAATTGTGTAAATCCTGTTCCAATGCTTCTGTTTGCCCCACGTTTTCAGTTCGCATAGCGTATGGTGGTTTGAGTCCTTGAATTGGCATAATGGATGATGAGCCGCGCGCACCGCCACCTACAACGGCACCCTGGAAAGGACCAGTCAAACAGTAACAAAGCGAAGCACGTTGAGGTCTTTCGTGATACATAATGTTTTCAGCCTCTTCACGATTAGACGCCAAAATAATAGACTCCACTTTGTGCTGATCAATCATCACACGCTTGATATGCTCGTCTGAAATGTCCAATATGTCTAGCAAAACTTCGTACTTTTTGCGGTCTGGCATAGTGTGCTCGTATTCATACAAATCAACTCGCGAGACAATAATAGAGGTATGGTATTTAACCTTGTGCATCATGTTTTGGAGAAATGCACGGTCAGAAGGATGTGTCACCACAAATGCATTCAGTGTATTTCTAAACTGACGGGAAAGAACCGAAGCCCACTTGGGGTCCCGCAGCGTAATATACTGACCAACAGGACCTATTGGAAGCTTCTTGAATTTATGTGCATTTTGACGAATAAGTTCTGTAATTTGTCGCATTTGTGGAGGGAAAACGTTTATAAAATTTTGGTTTGCAGATTGGACTTGCATAATAGCGGCATGGGTATCCTTCATCTCAATCTGAAGCTCTTCTTTCCGCTCCTTCAACGGTTCTAATTCTTGCTTTACATTTTCTAAACCAGACTCTAATAAACCAAGTCGTGTCTCAGTTTGAGCTAGTAAAGCTTGAACTTTCGTAAGCTGTTCAACTAGTTCTTCTTTGTGGATCATGTTTTGGCGTTGGGCTTCTTCAAAACCACCATTCAGCCTAAGCTGCTCTTCTTTTATTTTTCCTTCAAGCGTGCTTATAGAAAGTCCAGTCCGTCGCAGCTCCTTGTCAATCTCATCAATTTGCTTAGAAACATTTTTCGATTCTTCACGTATCTTGTTGAGCTCATTTTCAAACTCACGGTATTCTTCCTTGGCCGCATTGTGTTCTTCGCGAGCTTTAGCATATTCAGCTTTGAGGGTATCAATTTTTTCAAGCAACTCGTGCTCGTAGGTATCACGTTCTCGAAATCTTCTCGTCGCCGTCTCAATCTTTTGACGATGCAGTTGAAGTTCTTTTTCTGCTTGTTCAATTGCCTGGTTTTTGAGTTCTACAATCTTCCACTGGATTTTGATCTCCAAAAGACTTTTGTTTTTGGAAAGTTCTCGAACAGATTTGCGTTCATTGAACTCCTTTTTGAGCTTGTCTAGTGCACTTTTTTTCAAATTAAACTCTTTACGTAACGGTTCTATACCACTTTGGGTTTCGCTTGAACTGGCTGAAATGTTCTGAATAGTTCGTTTCATGGCCTCATGATTGATTCCTTGTGATAAGAAATTGTAGAGAGAGTTTGGGGTTGAAGATGTTAAAAACGAACGTGCAGCGTCTTGTGACAGAATAGCCAAAGGGTTGTCGATGAGAATTTGAAATCGGTCGAGAATACTGAGTAATTCTTCCTTTTTTTGTGAAACATTGCGCCCTCTTTCGCTCTTGAGCTTGTATCCTTGAGATCCGTCAGTGCTAAATGTACGAACAATTTCAATCACGTCACCATAATGTTGATGCTGATATGCTTCAGTGCCAGTATTTTGAATAAAGACTGAAACACTTGCACGAGATTCCCCACGACGAATAAGTTCTCTTAAACTTTTACCACGATCAGTGTTGGATACCTTACCACCTAGACAGACAGATAGTGCTGTGAGAATCGCACTCTTGCCACTACCATTATGTCCAACAATGAAGTTGATCCGCGGGCCAAGATCAATTTCCAAGTTTTTGTGACACATAAAGTTGACAACGTGAATTTTGAGAATTGTGCCGCCGGGAGGGCCATTGTCACGACCATATGACTGCTGGGTATTTTGAATACTAGATGACATTTCGTCGTAGATTCTCTGACTCTGAGATGGTAAAACACCTTCAATGTCGGGTGCTGGAGTAGCACGGTAGTTCGCGGCAGCCTCTAAAACAGAATCTTGAACATTGTTATCGTTATCACCGTTGCCGAATTCATCATCGTCGTCATCTGGATAAACTTCGTTTAGTGAACGTTTTCGAGGATAGCGAGAAGGGCTCTGAATAAGGCCATTGATAGTAGCTTGTGTTAAGCCTATAGTGGGCGATCGGTCAAAAGAGATATCCTCTCCATAGCCATTCATTGTATATTACACAGCTATTGAAAAGTTTGCAAAAGAAAAAAAATATATGAGCGTGTAGGGTAAATGGGTTACTGTACCATAAAACTTTTGCATTTGAAAAAAACAAAACAAAAAAAGTCGCGTTACGCGTATTTTCCAAATTGGATCAAGCCAATCGATGATAATTCCAAAACGCGAGAAAATCTAGCGGTTACTAACCATTACTAACAATTATCTAATCATCTATTCATCTATCTCATGATGCTGCAGAATAAAATGGTCACATGTTCCAGTCACAACGGCTAGTGACGTCAACGCCTCTTTCCACACAAACACCCACAGCCTCTACCAACACAGCCTTAGTTTACTGCCACAGTAGTTAAAAGATCCGAACCAGCTGAGTTGAACGGTTAAGCAACGTTATAAAAGTAGTCCATTGTCTTGTGTTTCGAACTTTGCTTTTATTACCATATTTCATCGTTATATATATATACATATATACTTTTTTTAAATATATTTTTTTAATAGTAACAATCCATTCATCACAATGAGCTATAATTACAACAACTATAATCAACCTCCACAAGGGTATCACCCAGCACCACCTCCCAACAACTACAACCGCCCGCCTGGGTTTAACCAGGGACCACCAGGAGGTTTTAATGGTCCTCCCAACGGTTTCAACGGTCCTCCTAACGGTTTCAACGGCCCTTTCAACGGCTATAATGGATCCCCAAATGGCTTCAACGGTCCACCAAACGGATATAATAGACCTCCCAATGGTCCCGGAGGATTTAATGGTCCACCGGGTGGATTCAACGGACCTCCGAATGGCTTTAATGGACCACCACCAGGAGGATTCAACGGACCCCCAGGAGGCTACAATAACAACTTTCGTGGTCAACAAGGCTATGGTGGTCCACCAAACAATTTCAATGGACCACTACCACAACAACAATCACAACCCATCAACTATTTTGGCCTCTTAAAGCGAGCTGTTCTTGAGAACGAGTTAGGCGCATTTTACAATGATCAACAATTACAACAGATTGCATCCACACTTGCCCCTAAGATTCAGCAGATTGCTCAGGTTTGGAACATTCCTATGATGATTGCTCAAGATCTTGCCAGACTTGCTTTGTACGACATGGTTCTATATATTGATGATAGTGGGTCTATGCGTGCTTGCGAAAACGGAGAACGTATTGAAGACATGAAACTGATTGTTTCGCGTGCTGCGTTCCTTGGAGGACTGCTAGACTCGGATGGTATTCAAGTCAGATTCATGAATTCACGAGTTAAAGGTGAGAATTTACGAAACGAACAACAGGTCATGGCTATGCTCCAACAAGTTAAATTCGAAGGTATCACGCCGTTAGGTTCCGAACTTAAGAAGAAGGTTATTGAACCTCTTGTTATGCATCCCGCAAAACACAATAGTCTACGAAAGCCAGTGTTGGTGATTACCGTTACAGATGGTGCACCTGTTGGCGAAAGCTCGCGCAAAGTTTTCAAGGTAGTTGAGGATGTCAAGAAGGAGTTTTTGAAATCGAAATATCGACCAGGAGCATGTTCATTCCAGTTTGCTCAAGTTGGTAATGATATGAAGGCTCGTGAGTTTTTGGAGCAGCTTGATATCGATCCAGTCGTTGGTAAAATGGTTGACTGTACATCATCGTTTGAGATTGAAGAGATGGAAATGTCTAAGGCTGGTGTAAGTCTGGATCCTTCAACGTGGATTGTCAAGATGTTTTTGGGTTCAGTGGATCCTAGTTATGACAGAAAGGATGAAGTTGGTAGATAATTATTTATTTATTTTTAATTTATTTAACGGTATTAATAATGGAATGGATTGATGATTGATTTTAAAATCGTTACTTTAATCAGTTATCTAGTCCTTACAAGTATGGTGAATAGTCAAGATATAAAGACCGCAAACCAGTTAAGTTATCGACTTTTGTGTCTTGCTGGTTTTACAGTAATTGATTCATTTGCAGCAACAAGAAAATGAAGGTTCAGCCTGTGGCTAGGTATCAAGTCATCCACTATAGTAGTACAGGCTTTCAAAGACTTTGGTGAATAATATATTGATTTTTAAAAACTCTTGATGCCAAGTGGTTGGGTTTAACTAGCTTTGATGATAAACCACCAAAACCAAAACCAACTTTTTCATCCTTGCCAACAGTATTTTGAACCCAAGATATCCAAATACAACAAATAAACCAGACTCAGCAAAAAAAAAAAAACCCCCAAAAATTGATTTTAACAAGGTTGAGACTAGTGTGAACCAGTTGCAAATACCAACAAGACTTTATAGAAAAAAAAAAAATACAAGGAAAAATGAAAAAAACAAGCAAGAACATTTTGGGAACAAATATCAAAACTAGCCGAGTTTTGTAGCTTGGCGTCTTGCCAGCCGCGCGATGAGCACACAAAGAGGGATACTTTTCGTGTGCCACAAGTTTTTAAAACCGTGTAAGCTCAGTGGTTATATTGTTTCAGTGCTCACTGGGTAAAGAGTTGAAAAATAATAATATTATTATTAATAGTACTTCGCATACATATCGAAAAGAATTGGTTGGCCCAAAATGGTAATTCATGTAAACGAAAATCTAGGATTTATATATGCCATCGTTGACTTTTGATTATATTAATGTATACAGTCGACTATAGTTGCAAAAATGACATAGTAGTTGATGTACTTGACACAGTTACTCGCTTGGAGCTAACCCAAAACGAATGTTTCTAGATTATTGTAAACCTGCACTAAAACTAAAACTAAAACAAATCAAATTCTCTGTAACTACCAAAAGATATTTGAAGAAGAGTGGAACGACATTTTCATTTCTTATTAAAGATTTATTCAAAGTGAAGAAAAAAAAAAAAAGATTTAATGAAGTTAAATGAATAACATTTATGACACAAATGCGAGTACATATATGTTCGTATATCCAAGTTTACAATTGACAATTCAAAAATCTAACAACAACATCTAAACTCCTTAAACTTGATAAGACCCATGAACTCACAATTCCACTTGATAAAAAACTTAAATTTCAGGCTGAAGTCTAGCAGTTTGAAAACAAATGCGGTCCGCAGACGCACAAGGCACCAACGAATGAACCAACGGCCTATTTTCAATCGGTCCGTCTTGCTTTGCGCGTTCAACTTCTGACATTTCCAATTTCTGATCTTGACCAGTCATCTCGTTTTACAACTTTAATCGCTTTTCGTCAAGTATGAATAATTCAAATCCGCGGAAATAGAGCTCAGACTCATCACCATCATTTCCATCATTATTTCCTCCATCGCTACTACCATCGTCATTATTATCGCTGCTTTTGCAACCAGTGTCTTTGAGGTAGTTGCATAAATACCAGGCTTCACGCACAGCCTCGTCGCGAGTCCGTTGCAACGACTCTTGCGATACACCGCCACTCAAATACAAATGGTAATCTGCAAAGCCTTCCGTCAGCAACTGGTAAAACGCCAACGAGTCACAATAATACCTCGTACTATGGTCAAGTGGCCCGCGATCAAAAATATTCTTATTCTTGTTAGTCACGGCCATTGCAAGACATTGTGCCATTTCAAGCAACCGGCGGTCTTTGGTGAACGAAAAACACATAGCGGCTAACGAACTTGGAGTGCCTTGGTTGTATGCCCACTTCATGCCATTAATTTCAAAAAATCCGTCTTCACGCTGTTTATTTGGATCAACCCCGCCACGGATCAGCAAATCTTCAGGATCTTGTAACGTTTCAAAAATCCAAAACATGCATTTGTTGGCAAACGCTACAAGGTGGTGCTGTCTTGCTTGGTTTTGCTGTTCAAGGTTTGCGAGTCTTATAGCCGCAAGCCCGCACTTGGCCGTCGAACACGTATTTGAACACTTAGTCAAATGCCATTGGACTCCATGCGGTTTCTGTTCATCCCAGCCTGTCATCAAAAAGTCAGCCAAACTCCAGCCTCGGGCGTAATATTAGCAGTCACAAGTAACTTTGTAAACCGTTATATATGCTGACACCAATTGCGCGTTGTCGTCATAGTAAATACCATTGTTGCCATCAAAGCATTCAGAAGCGCAATAATCTTGGTATTGTAAATTAAAGTACCGTTTAAACACTTTGAAAGCCGGCATCAGCATTGGCCCGATTTCTTGGGGATAGATGGGAGTGGCGTCCACAAGCGCTTGTGCCATGACGGAAAGTCCTCACAAACAGTAGTGGCCAGCGTCCTCATAAGATCCGTCAAAGTGATTTGGGTTGATGAAAGTTTGCTGGTCTTGGTTCCAAAAAGTTAGCCAGGTTTTGGTCAAAATTGCGTAACCTTCTTGGAACAAATCAACCATTGTAATTCTAGTTGCATTTGTAAATGGAAAAAAAAAAAAGTTAACGGAGTTTAGTAAAAATTGTTTAGCAAAGAAGGATATGTAATGAAGGTTAAAATACAGCCTGTGAATGTTAAAGAAGAGGTACAAAGAGGAAGAAGAAATCCTACCAATTCAAACAGCAATCAAATCCCAAACTTCTTCAGTACAACAATGTTGTCTCAACCGGTGCAAAATATAAAGATACATCACGTGTGAATTATACGAATTAGTTTTCATCACCGTCTTCTTTGATTCTTCGTAATCTTCGTTAAGGAAAAGAAAAGAAAACTCAATTGATGAGTTAGGTGTGTTTGTTTGTTATTTGAAAGAAAATATATAATGTACCAGTGTAATAAGTAATTGAGCGTTGATCTTTAGATGCTATTCTTCCGCTTAGTTTTGTTTTAGAGACTAACCACCTAGTTTTGTCACCTGTTTTCTTTTTCCCTTTTAAAATCGAGATTTCAACAAGATTAATAGAATTAAATCAAATTATTTTTTTCTAATAAGACAATTAAACATTCAATATAAACAAATCACTTGGAAAATTACAATATATAAAATTAAAAACAAACGATATTTTTTCCCATCTTTTTCTTTAATCAAACTTTTCATTCCAAAGCGCTTTCGCATCAGCAAAAAGCTCAATCAAAGTAGCAGTAGACCAAGCCTGAGTAGGAGAAGAATCATAACATAATATACCATCCTTATTAGTAAGTTCCGTTAAACCAGCCCAGTGCGAAGTACGAATCCACTGTCTGTGGCCAACCATTCTTCTTGCAACCTGCTGGAAAGTCTCCACAAAGCCCTTGTCGGCATGCTCCTTCTCAAGCATCAAGTCAAACTTCAAAAAGGCGCGCAAGAAAAAGCCAGTACACCAAAGCCATTCGGGGCCCTGGTGGTAGTTGCGGCCCTTGGAGGTGGCAAAGTCAGTAGAGTCTTCGCTGTTGTTGTAGTATGGGCGGTAGTTCAAGTCCTCAGGGTCCAAAGTAGCCATTCCGACGGGACCACGAATGACACGGTCAGCAGTGGAAATGGCGTTCATGGCATGTTCAAGGTTAAACAACTCAGGAGCAGCAACCATTGCAATTGCAAAATTGGGACGAAGCTGGTAATCTTCATAGGGGCTGCTGGACTTGTACAAGTCCTTGTAAATACCACGACGGTGAAGAACGTGAGGATCAACATTGTACTCACCAGAATCGGTCTCCAAAGGAACATAGAAACACTTTTCAAAGTTCTCTTGGAGAAGGTTGTTCCAGTGCTTCAAAGTAACCTTTTCACCGTGCTGGTTGACGACATCAGTGTATGGGAACATACCCTTCTCGTTCAGCTCAACAACAAAACGTAAAGTACTCTTCAAAAGACCAATGATTTCAACAGCAGCACCGTCTCTTGGAGTACCAGGGTATCCTTGATTGCCAGCCTTGGCGCTTTCACCCATCTTGTCCATCCAAGTACCGCAGTTCCACTTGTTACCACCGAAAATGATACCAGTGTCCCATTCAACATAGATGTTCTGGTTAAAGCCTTCATCCTTCATCTGTGAATCAAGATTGTGGCCGGCGTTGGCTTCACGGAACTTGATGCCCTTGGCGTGTCTGCTCAAAATCTCATAAAGAATATCTCTAATGCTGGTCTTTTCAGAGAAAGCACGAGGATCATCAACAGTGACATACTCATCGTTCAATGGGAAACGACGCGAGACAACCTCATCCAAAATCTTGTGGCCATCAGGGACACGGTGAACGTACTCTTGGATACTCTGCGTAAAAAACCAAGTAGCATCACGAGCATTGTATCTGGGATTTCTTCCAGCGTCCAAAAGATTGGGAATAAGACCGTGCTTCAAGGTTTTGGCAAATCCCAAAATGTGCTCCTTGGCTTCTTCGTAACGGCCAGTGTGAATCAAAAGACCTTGAAGAGACAAAAACACATCACGGCCCCAACATCTCATGTAGTCGTGACTGAAGTGAGGGAGACCGGCAGCCATGCAGCCAATGTTGTTGAATGGAAGTAAAGAGGTGCTCTTGACAAGACCAACCATCTGGATAGAAGTGAGACCAAGTCTTTGCAAAAAGATAGTCTCGTGTTGGAGGTTCATGAGTTGCAAAGCCTTGGATCTGCAAGCAAGGTAAATATTGACAATGACCAAAGCAAAGTATCTTGGAAGCAAGAAAGATGGCAATGGACGAATAGCGTTAAAGCGAGACTTCAACCATTCAATAAAAGGCTTAATTTTGGGGAAACCCTCAACATACTTGTAAAGACGGTTAACGGTGTAGTCCAAAGCCCACTGTCCTTGACGCAAGTGGTCGCTGATAGCGTGTGCAAGATTGTTGTCGCCAATCATTTCTTGCAAAGGACCAAGCCAACCAACCAAACCAGCATACACAAGGCTTCCGTGGTTGGGGATAGAGTAAACACCATCACCACCAGTGTAGTCACGCTCTTCGGCATCGCATCTGTACAAGACAACATTCAAATCAAGAAGGTCGAGCTCGGCAACAGCTTCTTTAGCACCCTTACGGATAAATGACTCAAGGCCACCATCCATGTTGTCAATTGAGGTCTTGAGAAGAGCAATTGAACCCTGGGGAAAGTTTTTAACCTTGATAACGGTCTTAGCACCGTCATACTCAATAGAAGGAGGCTCAAGATCAACAAGCTCAGTAGGAATGGCGTTGAGTTTATCAGGGCTGCTCTTGTACTCTCCAGTTTGCTTCAAGTGAGCACTGATAACATTTTCAGCCTTGGTTCCTTGCAAAACAATATCATTCACTAAAATAGTAGGTTAGTATCAGTTAAAAGAAACACCGCAAAAAAAAAAA
The DNA here is from genome assembly GCA_030578715.1 of Magnusiomyces tetraspermus. Classification (NCBI taxonomy): domain Eukaryota; kingdom Fungi; phylum Ascomycota; class Dipodascomycetes; order Dipodascales; family Dipodascaceae; genus Magnusiomyces; species Magnusiomyces tetraspermus. Next base: position 222,350 of record JAKTYL010000007.1, on the reverse strand, counting down.
AAAGTTACTTACAGCCTTGATCACCTCCTTTGGTGAACTCAGTTCTGGCAATCAAAAACCAACCCTCACCAGTCTTGGGGTTGACTCTGTGGACAGTAATGTATTGACCTTCATGGTGAACATGCATTTCATTAGCGTTGTTCTGGCCCAAATCAACGTGAGCATCATAGAGAATTTTTTTAATTTTGGAAATACCGCCACCAGTTGTGTAAGTACGCTTTTCAGAAACAATTTCCAAAAGATGGGGATAACATTCATCGTAACCCATGACGGAACCAACAGAGCAGCCGCACATGGCGACCAAAGCGGCATTAGGAAGAGTGTCCTCAACAGTGCGCTTTTGGGCAGGGGCTTCATTGTCGTGGGTACAATCCATGAAAAGAGCATGGATATAAGAAGAGTGAACAAGAACTTGATCATCCACCTCACCTGGCTTTTCAAAAGTGACAATTGGCTGTTCGGAAAAGGAACCAATAGGACGGCCGCCGTGTCTGTGGACAAGACGAGAAAGCTCTGCGGGAGACCAGGCCTGCATAGCCTCTCTGATCAAGGAAGTCAGACCAAGTCGCTCAACAAAAATCTTGTCCATGCTTTCAGAACCCGTGAAAAGCTCGGCAACAACGTACAAGTCGGGTCGGACCAAACGGGCCTTATCGAGCATGTACTCACCGACATGAAGAGGAGTGGAGTGAGCGTTATCGATTCTGAAACCGTGGAAATATTTAGCCATGAGCTGAGTGTAGTCAGTCATTCGCTGCCATAGATAAGGACTGTCAGAAGGTTGGGCGCCATATCTAAGCTTGACGCAGTCACCCCAAATGATAACTTCTCGTCTTAAGTAGGCCTTAGAGTCCTTGCTGGCAAAGTCAACCAAAGGATTACCGTTCCAAATCCAACCATTGTTGACAAGAGCGACGGTCTCGCCCTTTCTAGTTTCGACTCTGGTAAAGTAAGTCTCAATGAGTGGATTTTTCTTGTTAATTTCGCCGAGTTTTGGACCGTGGGAATCAAGACGAGAGTATTTGATTCTGTTGTACAATTGGGTAAGTATGGCTTGTAAGTCGTCATCGTATTCTTTATAAAATGGAAGGTTGATTTCGTCGAGAAGGCTTACAGTGAGGGCACGAACTATTTCTGCGTTGCCGTAATCTTCTTGGGAAAGAATAGAGGCGACAATACGGATAAATATGTCCGCATCAACTGCCCGGACATATCTGCAGCCAAAGGTATCTAATTTCACGCCTGCATGGGATGCAACAAAATGAGCTTGCGACTTGAGATCCCCGCACGTGCAAGGCAAAGGCTTAATATTGGCAGCGTCAGTAGACTCCCAGGCCTTCATAATTTTTTCGCTAACTTGTTTAACATTAATGGCGTAGTACTCCCACAGTTTGAGACCAGAAATGACTTCTTGGACACCATTCATGATTGCGCTCAAGTCATCGAGGTTGTTCAACTCTGTGGGAAGACCAAGCTTCTTGAGATTTTCAGAAAACTGCAGCAGCTCGTTATCAATTTCAAGAGCCGGCTCGAGATGGGGTGAGGTTTTGACAGAGTAACCAGATTCAGGATGGTCTTTGAGCCAGTCAGAGTTATTAGCAGTGTGGTTGAAAACCACGTCAGTAAGAGACAAAAGCTGATGCTTGTGTTCCATATCCGAAACCATTTTTGCAATGTCCTTTTCACCATTCTTGAAAATATTATTGTCAAAGGCCAATTGGTCGTAGATAGAGTATGGGGAATTGCTTTCACCACGAGCGTTCAAGGGAGTGAAATGAACCATGTTGTAACCTTTGCTTCGGATATAACCAAAAAACTTGTCCCATTCATTGAATGGGCCCATCCATTTCGATACAACGGTTTCAATGTTTAAAGAGTCGAGCTCAATTGGCTTCTTGTCGAGAAAGAGACCAGCAGAGACAATGAAATAAAACTTTTTGCTGCAAGTGCGGTCCAGCCCTTCGCAAATGTCAGACTCGGCGTCTGAAGAGCCCTTCTTTTGAGATGAGGCAGACACCGGCTTTTGTTTAGAAGTCTTGGAGTCAAAGTAAGGATCTCTTACGGGGGCATATGTAAAGAAAAAGGAAAAGGAACCAGGTGAGGTGATTTTAATGTCCAAATGCGTGTCCTTGTTGAACGAGGCATTAATGGGATATTCATAAAACTTTGTGCGGGAGAACTCTTCACCATTAGGCGGAACATTGCAGTGAAGAGCACCTTGATTGACAATGTCAGAGGCAGAGAGAATGACAAATCTGAGAATATATGGCTCATCAGCAGGATTTGGAAGTTTGATAAACTGGCCATTGCCAGCTGGGAGAGGCTCGCCAGCGCTTGAGAGTGGTAGGGTATAGATTTTCATAGGAAAAGTCTTGGAGAAGAAAAAAAAGAGGAAAAGAATGAATGAATGAACTGACGAGTGAGAAAAAAAGTAGGGGGATGGAAAAAGAGTGGACAAAGAGAAAAAGAGGAAAATCGACAAGTGGTGGGGTGGAGAAGAATTATATATATATGCGTACCACAGAGGCGGCTGCATGGTTGTCGATCATTGTAAGTGTCACACACTCGTGCTGATCCAACCCGGGGAGATTTTCAGCGAGGGTTTATCCGAGGATGGTGTATGTAAAAAGAGGAGATCCAGCGTTAGGAACATGAAATATTAGAATCGGGCCGCCGAACTGAGTATTCAAACCGTGTTTGAAACAGGAAAAAAGCTTGAAGTTAATATGGTGATAGTTGGACAGGGTGTGCTACATGTGATATTCATATGATTTAAATGGTTTGGATTTGATTACGACAAAAGCCCAGTATAACAATATGTGTCTTGTTAACAGTGCTTGTAACTGCATGCTTATAGAAGTTCATCTACGACAAATGCTCGAAACCCTCTGAACTGTCGTCATCGATAACAGCTCTGCAACTGTGCTCAGCAGCAAGATTCGGCTAAACCACACTAGCGCATCACTCAAAACAAGGAAAACCCAAACGTTAACAATATTGTTGCTACAAGCAATTCAATTAAATTTATTCAAGGGTTATAGAGAACTATATAACAACGGCATTGTAGCCACCCTTTTACATATCAACTTGTAGATTTTCAAAACATGAATTCTTAGCTTGTGTCTATGTCGACCCAAACATGAGCCCTAATACTAGCTTACGAGGAACAGGGAAACCATTATAGGACAAAAACCTTCCCGATTCATTCCACTTGACATTCATTCGTATTTTTTAAAGGTTCCTAATTCCTCTTATCAGCAATAAAGGCTGTGACTGCTTGCAAGCCCTTAATACTATTCAAGAGAGTCGACGACTCCATCGTAGGAGACTCCACCTGATTGTATTTCGTCATCAGTTCTGCAACTGGCGAGCTTGTGTCCAAAGTGGCCAAATGTTGCCAAATGCTACATCAATGGATTTGTGCCGCTCAGCTTGTGCAATAGTCGAATTGTTTTTCTTGCAGCCATCAAGTCCAGTCTAATACCATATGGCATTATACCAGCTTCTTTCTGTAATACGCCAATAGGTGTCGTTTTGTAAGTACCAACCACTCTTCTTAAAGCCATATTCTGCGTCACATCCAGCTTGCTGATCTCAGACTTGAGAATGCGATGGTGCCAAAATTCTAGTCCATATTATACGATCGGCCTTACATAGGCTGTATACAAAGACCTTACAGTAGATTCTTGCATCCCAACTTGTGTTCCAGCCAATCTCCAAATAACACCAACAGTTTGTCCTCCTTTGTTAATTTTCTTCAAGATATGAGACTTGAAGGCCAATGTGTGGTCCAGTGTAACTCCAAGAAGCGTGACTTCTTTTTGTGCATCCTGCACTTTGCCAGACGGCAAAGGGAGCTTGGCTTTCAACTTGGGCTTGTTCCACTGTTTGACAACGTGAATGAAATCCAACTTGTCACCCATGTCAATCTTGGTTATTCTGGGAGTGGCCCAATCAGAGCACTTCTTCAATATGTCGCTCAAGTGTTTAGCATTGTCTTCAATAGTGCCTTGAACAGTTTTAATTACATCATCAACAAACCCTGATGGTGTAGCTCCACTGTCTTTGATCAACTGGTACATTGGTGTAGAGTAAATCAAAAACAGTAGCAGTGAATAGGTGAACTTTGCGGAACTCCTGTAGACACTGGTTGTACTGTTCTTTTGCACATATCCATCAGCATGCTGGCACTTCTGTCACTGACAAATTGGTATTTCCAACTAATCAGAGACTTTGGTAGTTGTATATCTAGCATTGTGCCGACTAGAATGTTTCTAATAACATTGTCGAACGCTCCTTGAATATCTATCATGATTGTTGAAGTAACTTTTTTAGACAATATAATTTGCTGCATCAGTAGCACTGTAGCCATTTCTAGCACCAAACTGCTCGTTTGGAAGCAGATGATTGGCCAATTTGGTCAATATGATCTGAAACATCTTCTCTTGCACCTTGAATGGTACCTTGAGAAGCTTGAGAAATCTCACTTGAAAATGTGGGTTCTTCTAGGCTTCTTTTAAAACCTCTCTAGTAATTCTGTCCTCACCAGCGGCCTTGTTGCTTTGCTACAAGCTATACATAAAACCCTTTAATAGCAACCTTAAAAACAATCTTTAAGCACTCAATAAAGGCTTACACCGCACTGATTCATCACTTTGATATGCCCAGTTTTGAAAAATTTTCACTTTTGTTCATTTCATTTTATTTTATTTCTATACAACTTTTTGGATATAAACCGAGAAAAACTCCCGATTGCGCTATCGATTGCTCTTGCTACTGGTCCAAACCCATATCTGTATTAGCGCTGTTTGAAAATGGTTATACAAGTGTCTAGATCTGTCTAAACCGTGACTTGGACTTGTTGTTTTTGTCAAAAAAAATAAGTTTAAAAAGTAACAAATATTGACAAACAAACAAGCCATGAGCTAGCTTTTCCGTGAATTCTTTTTCAAAAATAAATTGAAAGCATGACACGATGATGTAAACAAGAAGGAAATATTGTTTTAAAAAACACAGTATGGTGCGAATGGTGGTTTGGTTTGAAAGATAGGAGTTCAATTTTGATAGTTTACTAATTTGAAATAACTTTGGGATAGTTTCCTTGTAATCTATTTAGTTGATCATGCCAAGTCCCAAATGCCACATTGATTTACGGCTAATTACTTTATCCAAGACTGGTTGGGAACAACCCAACTAAAAACCCATCTCATAATCAACAATTTTTTTTCTTCAATGGTCAAAGGCATGAGAAAGTATACCAATAATGATAAAGAATTGAGAATGAAATGCCGTTTGAGTTATTACCAAAAACTTTAAAAAGCTCAATTTCGAGGCCTTTGGAACATAAAAAGCGATAGCCTGTTTTCACAAAGAAACAGTTTAAAGACATCAATGAGGCGAATAATGATGATAATGAATAACAGGAAGAAGAAAACAACTGCTTTACACTCTTCTCAGCTCTTCAATACGAGAGTTATAATTGCAAACCATCAACGCAAATTCAAAAGCTCCAAAGCTAAAAGTAAAACTATAGAGGACACAAGGAAAAATACTACACATCAACCAAGTCGAAACTACTTTCAACTCTTTGACTTTTCAGTATTTCGACATTTCCACAAGAACTAAAACTCCTGTATCTCTTTATTCTTATTATTCACATCGAAAATCCTTCTTCCTCCTATTTTTCAACAAAAACAAGCCATACAGCACAAATCATACAATATACCACACAAGCAGTACAGTACAGTACAGTACAGTTCAATATACAAACATGAAGGGGAAAAAAAGGTGGGTGGGTAGGTGAGTTAATATCGTAGCCGCGCATTACTCACGCCCATACGAGATATAAATGTATGTGAGATGAGCACCTGAATGTCTTTCTCAAAGTGCGGGGCAGCTGAAGAACTTTTCAATGTTCCATGCGCGGCTACGTATTATTTTTTGCACAGGGAAGAGGGGAGTAACCCTTCAAAAAAAAAATACTGAAAAATGAAAGGAAACATGAAACTGGGGTAACGAGTAGCGAGAAATACGAAAAAAAAATAAAAAATAAGCAAAAGGGTGAGTCATGATTTGATCTGAACAGAATCTTATACGTTTAGATAGATCTTGTTTGTAATAGATGGGCAGTTCGATTTTGATTCTAACTGACTCTTCGGATAATTATACCACATCTAGAGTTTTGGGAGTAAGTAAGTATGTAATTAAGGGTGCAAAAGTTAAACCGAGAAATGCAGCTACAAGCACAAGGCTGGAGGTGTACTATTATGTTCCAGTGTCTTTGGGACTAACTCATTGTATAAGATACACAAAAGTCAATCAATTAATAGACGAGCCAAGTAACAGACTAACTAGTTAACCACGTAACCAATTAATCAATTCGCGGTTTTTCCAGTTAATATTGATACGGCTGCCAATGAGCTAGTTTTGTGAAAAACGATGTAAAAAAGCCGGCTAATGTTATTCCATTCATTGGATTATTCTATTCGCTAATTATCCCGTTTGTTGGCATATGTTTGAGTTATCTCAGTTGTTCTTTTTTATCGTTAACTTAACTTTTGAATTCTTCATATTTGTCTGAGACCTGAAGCGTTTTTTTAAATGGAAAAATATAAAAGAAACAGGGTGGTTGTAATCAAATTGTAATCTTGATCCACTGAACCAGATTTATTCTCTGAAAAACAGTGTATATTTAAACAGAAAAAAAATAAGTCTACTAAGCAAGTCCTCCTCCTTGCGATATGTTTTCTTCCTCTTCTTCTTCTTTAATCAAAGTTGTAGTAACAATTGCTTAAAAGGATGTTAAACCATCCACACCGATTGGCTGGCTAATTATTTGCATTTTGAAGCTTGATCAGTATCCAATTGCCCGTTCTTCTTTAACTTTTATTATTATATTTTTTTTAATAGATTGACAGGTTTCTGTTAAATTATATTCATTAAATACCATGCAATTAGATATTGAGTTCTGTTTCCAGAGTTGACACGCTACCGACATATCTTTCAGTCATTCATTCTAGCTTCATGATTTTTTCACAGTTGCTTTGTATAAATATAGCTTTATTTAATTTTTGCTGGATCTTTCTAATCGTTTTATTGTTTCTATTATATACGTATACAATCTAAGAAAAATGGTTTTAAAAAAACAAGTTTCTTTTATCATTCATCTAATGTACTGTTTCCTTTTTTCGGTTCTTTTTTGCTAAACAATAAGCATGATGCTGTGTGTACACTCAACCGCCTATACTTTTTGTTTGGGGCTCGACAACTAGGTTGATAATTTCTCAAATAATAATAATAATAATAATTAAATGAAACGGTGTTAGCTTACTTTGGATATTAATCATCTCCTTCTTATAAACAGACAACAAGTTGAATACTGATTTTCTGATGTGCATGAATATATATTTGCCAAACAAAAAAACCAAAAATAAAAGAAAAAGAAGGCATCACGAGGAAGTTGTGAGAAGAAATAAATAACAATCCAACTCATTAAAACCAAATCGAGATCGAAAATGTCAGAAAGGGAAAAAAAACAAGTCAATTCCCATAGTTTTAGTATAACTACAAAGAAAATATGGTGAGATATTTCAAAGTATATATAGTACAAATAGAATGTTGTTTTATGGGCATTATGCTATGTTTTATGCTCTGATCTAAACAATTTTTTTAGACAAAAAGAAAAAAAGCATTAAGAAGCACTATACTATCTCACTTGACCTATTTTCTAAAGCCTTTTTATTTTTACAGCTAAATTTTATTTGCTATCTCAATCTCTTTGCAAATTAAGTATGTATACTAGTGTATATACTCTCTTTTTACATTGCTATTTATCTTTGAATTTATTCTGCAACTAGGCTTTATCAGCATTGTGGCTTTGTATGATTACACAAATAAAAAGCATTCCTTGAATAGTGTTTACATTTAAAGTCTAAATTAGAGCATGATGATTTATTAACATTTTTTTTAAAACTAGGCGTTCTTATTTTAATGCAATATAAAGCGCATTTCTCCAGGAAAGTGATATTCAAAATATACATATACACATTTTTGGTTACTTTTTTTTTACATAATTAGCCAAAAATGGAACCGAATCATCAACAACTAAAGTCTTCATCATCATACAACAATATATCCAACAAACATGAAGAGGAAGACATAAACTCATCATCCAAAAGGTCACATCGGCCTTCATCTAAAGATAAAGGAAAAAGAACTGAGGTTCCAAATTCAGCAACATCTCCCACTTTTGATGACGTACCAGAAAGCTCAGGAGGATCCGCCGATGTTTTTTCTAGTGAAATAAGTCAATTTCCTACTCAACTAATGAACCCTAATCATCCAGCAAGATGTCCGTTGGGTCAGGAAGGAATAGTTCAACATGCTGATTTGAATATGGATGAAAGACCGCAATCATATTCAGTCAACCAGCAGTCTGCTCAAACTTCTTTGTCTTCTTCTCCTTCAAAGCTGTTTTCGCACGCTTCATATGGATCTTTGAACAAAAAGAAAAAAGACCCTTTCAGTCTCAAAAACGCTTTTCAGCTGAACAGTTTAGTCAAAAAGCAGAAAGGCAATGATAATGACGACCTATTTTCCAATTCAGATTCAAGAGGATGGTCTTTGAAAAAACAGTTGATGAACCCTTTTGATTTTGATCGCAAAGGCACATCATTAGACAATGCCAGTTTATCATCACTACCAACATCTTCCTCAGAACCAAGCAGCCAAGATCGCAAACCTATAGAAATCTCTAGTCCTTTCAATGTCAACAAGGCTACCATGGAAGAAATGCAAAAGAGTTTTGAAAGAGACGCTGCTCTTCAAGCTGAAAGCAAGAAAGTGGAAGAAAAAAAGCAAGCTTCTGTTGGAAAGTTTTCTCAATATACACGATCTTATCAAGACCTGCTTCATGAGACGGCATCAAAGATTTCGCTGAGCAGTAATCTCAAACCATTTGGAAAGTCGGAAATTGATCTGTATAGTCCTAACGCTGAAGAAAAACCTACAGGTTTTTTAGACAAACCAAAAAGTCCAGAAAAACCGAAAAATTCTTTTTTAAAACAAGAACTGACGGAAGAAAAGGAAGAGTCTCTTGCACCTGACTTGAGCCCTGAAGTTCAGAATGAACTGGAGGTACGAGCACACAAGAGTCGGGAAAAGGTTTCTATTAGCCAAGATGAAGCCATATTAATTGCCAAGTTGATTTATGATAAAAAGTTCAAAGCTGTTACACTAAAGGAATACGCTTCATGGATGTGTACAAACTATCCAAACAGAATGATGATTCTCAAAGCCTTTCTAGACTTGTTTGATTTCAGAAATGTTACAATAATACTGAGTGTACGGCGTGTTTGTGAAAAGATTTTGTTGAGCGCCGAAGCTCAGCAGTTGGATCGTTTTGTGGATCATTTCTCTAAAAGATGGGTGGAGGTTAACTTTAATCATGGGTTTAAGAATTCCAGCGTGGTTTACACAATCACATTTTCCATTATTCTGCTTAATACTGACTTGTTCAACAAGCCAAGATTTCAACGAATGACTAAATCACAGTTTATTAGTCTTACATTGAATCCACTTGTCAAAGCCTCCAATGAGATAGAGGACAATGAATTAAATGTTGAGTTGTTAAAAAGGAAAAATGAACTTTCGGCCCAAAAACCAGTTGGCCCTAAGAATGACTACCCTCTTGTTTATGATACCAAACAATATAGCCCAGAAGAGTGGATGCAAATTGTAAACAGAATCTTGAAAAGTATTTACACCTCTTTGAGTTCAAACTTGCTTCCAGTACCGCCTGGCTGTGTCCAAGTCAAACAAAAAAACTATGGACTCTCAATCTCAAAAGATTCAACAAAAAATTGGACAGATTACGATTATCACAATGCTATTGCCAGAAACCAGCCAGGAGCGGAAATAGGGGCAGAAGGAAATGAATCTGTTATCACAATTGGTTACGCAGCCGCTCTTTTAAGTTCAATCAAGCGACAGGGAGAAAATAGACGCCGCTCTATGTTACCAGTTAACTACTCTCAACGTTCTGCCTCCAACATTGAATTTGGATCAAAATACAATCCAAGCCACAAAGATTTTGGGCGAAACGAGATTCAAGAAAAATACCCAACCAATAATTTTGTGTCTTCATCACAATATTACTTGTCCACTAAAAATTCGTCCACTTCTACTTTGAAAATACCAGAAAGTCCTCCCAGGTCAAATCGTACTCGACTCAACCAGCTTCAAGAAAATAATGAATCTTCTGAAAGTCTACAAACATTGACACTAGGCTCGCCCACCAAAAGCTCAACTCAAAATCAACGCAAAGATAGTACAGATCAACTTTCGGGCCCATATATAATAGACCCTTATTCTGCGGGCTTAGGAAGTCGAGTTCTAATTCCTGACAAATCATCTAGATGGTCTAGTCAGTCAACACCACATCTTAACCTGGTTAATCTAGCAGCACCTTTTTTGGATGAACCAAGCGAATACAACAGAACAGTACCTAGATCATATGACAATCCTTCTGATTTGAATAAATCTGGTAAGACCTACGAAGACCATGAAGGCTTTTTGGAGCAGTCTCCTACTTTGACTGATCAACAATTTCCGTCGTTCAATGATCCTTTTTCTGGTCTGAGCTCCAAAAAAAAGAAAGTAAAAACACATAAGTCTAAAAGCCATAGGCCATCTTCAAAAGATTCAAAAATCTCACGTTATTCAAAGGATTCTGAAAACTCACACTATTCGAAACATTCAAAGAGCTCGCATCACTCAAAACATTCAAGAAGCTCGAAAAGCTCAGAAATTGTTGATAACTCATATGTTGAAAAAAATGAGCATACAAAATCTGATTCAAATTCGAGTAGCAATGCTGAACCCGGGGTAACACATTCAAGCACTTCGCGCGACCGGCGCTCATCTAGAAGTACTTCAAAATCTTCTCATAGCCGCTCTCGTTCTGTTTCTAGACGGTCAACTAATACTGAGCATCGGAACAAAATAAGAAAAGAGAGGAAGAAAAAAAACAGCGCCTCGCATGCCATGACTCAAGAAACTCAAATCAAAAATTTGGAAGACGATTTTAGCAAACTCAATATTGTACAAGGCTCTTTGGAATCATCAACTCATTCCAGCACTGTTCTTGAAGAATCACCTTTACAGTTTCATCAATCAGCATCTTTGACTGGCGAGTCTAATGGTCAAAAGGCTACAGTTCCAGCTATACACAACAGCGCAACTTTGCCTATGTCCACTCATTACTCAGAAAAGCCAGACGACAAGAATGTTTATGAAGCACACCCAGATGTTTTGGAAAGTTATTACGATGACAATCCTGATCCTAATCCTAAAAAGGAAAAAACTATTCCAGACGCTGAGTTGCCGCTACTTGGTCCACCTTGGGCAAAAGAAGGATTGTTACAAGTTCAAGTCATTCGAGAAGATGATTCAGTAGAAAGAAATGTAGATTTTCAAGAATTTGAGTTTGATTGGACCGCTCTGGCGGGAAATTATTTCACAGAAGAACAATCAATCAAACAAAACAAGCAGGAATTCTATGATGACAACAACTTGGAAGGTATTGGTATCTCAAAGCTGGGATACGGTAAAGAAAACTGTTGGGAAAACGTTTTTGCTGTTGTGCAAGATGGATACTTGAAAATGTTTAAAATTGGAAAAGACCCAAGCGCAAGTACGAATTTGCTTTCATTTCAGACCAACATAATTCGAGATGCTGCTGAAAATTCAAAATCCATGTTGCTGGGACTTATAAAGAAAAACGACCAAGCAGGTTTTCAACCTGCCTCAGAGTTGGATTCAAATGATAGTAACACTCAATCAAACCCAACTTCTCCAATATCTAGAAAGACCATGAAAGCTAAAGCGAGTTTGCAAAGCATTGGTATCAGCAGCACCTTTTCTAATAATTCTGCTAATAACACCAAAGCAGCTAAAAAGAAAAAGTCTGATCTTGTTGGCGGCGGTAACTGGATGGAAACCTCAACAATGACAGACTGTATTTCCTTGTGTCACACATATGCTACTATGGTATACATTGGAGATGAACAGAATGATATAATGGGAGTCATTCCTGAAGCAAACACATTACCGTGGGCAACTTCGGCAGTTTCAATTATCGCAGCTACGCCTCCATTGCCCCAAAAGCCAATAGCTTCCAAAAGGCTTAAAAAAGGAATTGCATCATTAGCCAGTTTGACAAACAAAAGCACCCCTCATCGCAATAGCATCTTGACAAATACGTCCCAGTATATGCCTTCAGTAACTACCGTTGCGAGTTACACACATTCGCTCCACAAAACCCAAAAGTATTTCTCCCCAGTAATCAGACTGAATGGTGGGTCAGATGGCCAAAGTGTAGCTGTTTGCGATTCAACAAGATTTATTTTAGTCTTGCCAAACAAGACTATCTTACTTTTTAAGGCGGGCACAGAACATGGTGCGGAAGAATATGTTTACAGTTGCAACTATTGGGCTGCAAGAGTATCTAAAGAGCCCCTCAACGAATCTGTAACCTCTGACGAGTATGGATGGAACCGGCCAATTAACGAGATTTTTGAACCAAAGAAAATGGAAGGGAAGTGTGTAGAGGCGTCTAATTTTGATACTAAACACAGACGTCGAAGCAAACAATCACGAATGTCCATCACTAATGACTATTTGGACTATTTGAAAGATCCAACATTAAAGTTTTTTCCTCCAAAAGCAAATGAAAAAGTTATTTTGCGAAGCGTTTATGGTGATGGAAACTACTATTGTTCAGCTCAGGGCCTTGATTTACCGAAAGCAGCGAGAGAAGAAGAGTTGGTTGAAGCCATTGGTAAATTGAAAGATAAAGGCATGTTTCCTTCACAAAAACAAGTGAGGTTTTCCTACAGACCTGTTTATTCTTCTCGGACCAACGTGAAAAGTTTTCCTTTGCCTTCTGCAAAAAGCACCGCCCCTCCAAAAAAGGACTCTATAAAAGGTTCTTTTTCTTCTAGACCCTTGTCAACATCATTCACTTATCAAATCGCAAAACCCGATTTGCAAATGATCCCGTCATCTAAATTGGCAATTGTTGCAGATGACCAGCTTAATTCAGCCAAAATGAAAAACCGTGCAACACTTATTAAAATGATCCAGGAACAGTTTTTGACAATGGAGCTTCGAAAAGGTCCTAAGCTGACAGATATATTGGACCCGTTACCCGAACTATCAAGATTGCCAGTTGACCGGCTGCAGCAGCTTGATAACGTTGTAACCAATGTTGTTGATAGATTTGAGGTAATTGGAGGATACGGTCGACCTTTTCCATTTCCACGTAAAGCTGCATTCATTGCTTCTGCTGCATTTGCTAAGTTTGTTGCTGTCAAATACACTCCTTTGAACTTACAGGCTCCATTTCATAATCCCCAAATCCAAAAGGTTTCTAAAGTGGCCAGTGTGCTGCGAGTAGAAAATGGTATTTTGGTGAGCAAAAACAGAAAAATCGTGTGTTATTTTCCTAACAATGCAGCAGATTACATTTATCTCAACGGAAGAAAACTTAAGATTAGTCGCTGGAGAGAGTCAATGCCGTCTTTGGTCATGTCTGAAAACAATGAAGAGCTTCAATTTGAAATGTTGATGAGATACCAAGCAGAGCTTCAAGAAGCATTTGACAAACATTTAGAAGACAGAGTATTCATGGAACGAATGTGTCGGCTGCCAATACAGAAGAAAACAATACAAGAGGAATCAAGTTCTGAGTGTTCCTCAAGACCAAGTACAGCGGCATCTGAACCAAAGACATTTGATGATCCTGACATGGATAGCGATGATTTGCAGTTTGATAGTAAGGGGTTAGCGCCTGAAATGGGTAAATTTATTAGAAATGCTAGTCGTGATAACGAGTTTCCAACAATTGTTCCGTCAATGATGTACAACTGGGAGTTGCGAGCCAATCATCTTTTGAAGGAGATTATGAAATTTGACATTTATACGGAAACTCTTCGGTTGGCCAAGAATAATATTCAAAAAGCGAGCGAGAGTAATGAATAAAAACTGGATATTTAATAGAAAGCAAATAAACATAATTATTAATGCTATTTTTGGTGCAGAGGGTTATGTAAAAACGTTTGAAAATGGTAAATGAGGAAATATAAGTTGTAGGCAATTCATAAATTTAAATGGACATGTTGTTATGTTAAAGCCACAAAATTGTCATTTATTGTCAGAACAGGCAGACTCTGGTTGTTAACCAATAAAACAGATACGTTCAAAAGACCAAAAGCAATTGTAAACACAACCCCAAATATATATAAACAGTATTAAGTACCAATAGGATAGGAAAAACATATAATATATCTACCTTTCAATTAAGTGAAAAATAAATAGTCCCCAAGAAATAAATTATAATCTATATGCAAAATAATGATAATCCCTAAATGAGATGATAAAATTGAAAAAAACGGTGACTTTTTTCCCTGTCTTTCAATTAGACCAAAGCAATATCCCAGCCCATTTCATCAACAATATCAGTCCAGTTTTGATTACGAGCCCACTATATTTCCATAAGTTCATGAGCCTTGATGGCATAATCAATACCAAAGCGTTCCATTCCTTGTAAACGCATGCAAAAATTTTGCTGGATTTCGGAGTCAACGGCCTCGCAACCAATTGAAAAAAAATAGAAAAGACATGCAGCACTCTACGGGAGAACTGGGTAGAATATACGTATCCAAAAGCAATCTACTCTGTTTGACAACTTTTTGTACTAATCCAGAATCCTAGGGAAGGTTCATGACTCTGCTGTACGAATGAATTACTGCTGCATAGTAAAATGTAGTGTTGTAGATTGATAATTGAGAATGTGACTGAAATGAAGGAGGGAGTTGAGTCGAAGCGTCAACAATCGTTTTTGATCATTCGAGCAAAGAATTGAGCTACTGATTAGACTTTTTGAAAATAGTTAAAGGATCAAAATCATTAGTAAACCTGAAATGATCGTCATCTAAAGATTGCAAATCATTACTAGGTGATGAGCCTAAGTTTTTTGAAGGAGAGGAACACTGTTTCTTTTTTTTTCAAAACTTCAAGAACATTAGTAATGTAATTCTGGTGTCGAACTTCATAAGCTTCAGATAAAGAACTGAGGATAGCAGACAGCTCATAAGCCTTTTTCCATCAAATCCTGATCTGATTTTTTCCAGTTTTCCAGCAACCAGTTTTCATCTGATGTGTATTAAGTATCTGCATTGCCTTCGAAAAAGCTTGCAAAAGTGTTTGTATCTAATTGTGTATTCTCCAAAAGAAACTCGTCAAGATTTTTGGCAAGCCGATTTCGTTGTCTAACAACGAAGCTGATTTTGGAAAATATGGGCACGACGACCAAATCAATTCCAAGTAGAAAATCAACGTTAATGCCATATTTTCTTCCATTAAAGCTGAAAAAGTCTGAATCACTGTCACTAATTTTGGTAGCATTTGAAAAGCCAGACAACGGCTCTTGGTTAAATTTTGAAGTATCACCAAGATTTCGTACCCATGATTTGAAATGGTCTTTTAAGGATTGTTTTTTGATGCGTTACAAGTGCTAATAATGACGAGCCCAAAGCTGAGACATTTCTTCATTAGCTGAAAGAAAAGCAATGGCTTTAGAAGACGACAGTGAACCTATGAGAGAAATGTATGTAAACCAGCGAGAAAGGTAAAAAGATACATTTGCTTCATCTGTTCCAACTTTTAAAGAGTGTGACCCGAAAAAACATTTTTGGCTGTTTGTGATAGAAAGCAAAGAATGTAGAGGAAAACATCTTTGTCTAAAAGCTATAGACATGGGGTTTTAGGGAAGAGGATTCTGTGAATGAGGTTGTGTTTGCTGATCGCTGGCTAAAGATTCACTTTTATCTCAAGCAGTAACAATGTCTCTAGCTCCATGCATGTGTGTTTTCCAAGAACAACTTGTTAAGTTGGCGAAAATATCGTATGCAGATAAAAACAATGCAGTGGCCTGGATGATATCATTTTTGGCCTTTTGCTGGTTTTCAAGGCATTGAATGAAGCCTGGATAAACACGTGTGAGTGATCGAGATACAGTTTCGTCAGGAACCGTGGTCCGCAAAAAAGCGAGCCCGATAATTTGCCGAGAAATCAATTAGTAAATCAAGCAAGTGAGGAGTAGAAAGAGTCATTAAAGGCAAAATCGTCTTAAATGAGTTTTAGGGGCAAATACTGGGAGTCGGGACCTGAAGGTCTGCTGTGATTTGAATAAAGTGATGAAATAAATATTTGTACATGGTTACGTTTAGTAAGATGTCAGGTAACAGCTCCAAAGTGCAGGGTATTGATAGAATATCAACTTATGGACTACCATCAGCATTGTAAAGGGAATAATCCTGGGCAAATGGTAAGTTTAATTTCAAATCGCGCTGAGGCTGCTGAATCTATTTCGAAAGCTTATTGTGATTGTTGTTGTAAAAGTCTGACGGTTCGAAAGCCTCGATATCTTTTTTTCAAAACTGTCAATTTTTTGAAGACTCAAGTCATCCGGATCAAAGGAAGGTGATCTCAATCGTCTTTCTTCTGTGAATAGTATATCGGTAAGATGTAAATCATTGAAATTAGAATTATTGTTAAGAATGGCTAAGCTTTCTGAGTCATGGTTGTTTAAACAACTTAAATCAGTATCCATAATCTTAATACCTGGAGTGACCAAGGCATCAAAATAACAGGCAACGTGGGTTCCACGTTTAGACAAGGGTCTCAGGTAGTCTCTGTCATCGATTATTCACTGGGAAGACCTAAATTCTGGATATCTTCATAACAATCTGTGGTAATTTCAGCGAAGTCTATTGAGTTGCTTTGCTTTTCTTAGTTTGTTTTGTTGGGATTTTCCGAATACGACTGTCTTGATTCCAGTTTATCTTTTTCTTCTGATATTGTGCCTGCCTGTAAGGTGGAGATGTCATATTTAACCAAATAGTATTTGCGGGAGTTTTCAATGATAAAAGAGTCAATAGGCCCTTTTTGCTGATTAGGTGAAGGCTTGAATACTTTTGAAATATTTTGTATTGATGCAGGGAGAGAGCGTGAAAAGCTAGAAACATTGCTGGTTGGGTCATTAAGACCGTTTTTCGATGAAATATCTCCTGTCACTAAAGCAGTGTATTGACTTGAAGAGCCTAGCCTAGGTTTCTTATAAGGGCGACCACCCCATGATAATTTTAGTGAATAATTGCAAGCTGAACCAGTCTTGATACAATTTTTGCATACCAGTTTAGCTTCGTTATACTTTAGCAAAATTTTAGGTTAGTAAAAATGATTTCACATGAATTTCAACAAAATTATCAGATATTGCTTCATACCTTGATTTTTAAACGTTTTCCTAGAAACAAAAAAGTCAGTATGATAATTAATTAATTGTGAAAAACAGAAATATTCTACTGACAATTGTGACACCTATTTCTACTACGTTTTCGGAATTCTTTTTCATTGGCCTGAAATCCATGAAAATCATTAGCAAGATGTTAGTTTCAAGATATAAAAATTAAAGAAAAGATTTCAAGTTAGGTAATAGAAATATCATATCTTTTGTCGAGGCATTTGGGATAAGATTGTAAACGTGGATGACGGTCAAATCTAAAGATACAAGTGCATTCAATCAATGATGGTTTTGCCGAAAAATAACAGGCTATGATTCTTTAAAAGTCAATCTGTTTTTTCGGAATGAACAATACATAAATAAATATGTGAATCAAAAAAAATAGTTAGCTTCCGAAATTCAGGTTGTATTTATACCAGTCAAGGTTCATAACTAATATATGTCACACCAAAGAGTAAATCTAACAGGGTTAGGACATTCACTAGAATATCTGCGGGGAGTAAACGGTATACTTGCTCTTGGATGATACACGGAGGATACAAATCTATATTTTGCCATTTATGGATATGCTTAATGGGTGCTGTTTGACCTATTTTTCAGTATATGCCATATACATACATCTGACTATTCAAAAAGAGATGGTTATCTGCTTTTACATGTGCGGTATATTTCATAATTACATACTCATACAGTACATTTAATAGTCGGATAATCATATTGTATCACTATTTCCAAGCATATAAATTTTAAGACTAGTATGAGATACATTTGACATTAAAGCATGATTATTTGATTTTGTCCTTTGTTGGTTCAAGGATAGAGAGCGGAATATAAGTATGGAAGCACCGATTTAATACGTGGAAGTCAAATGTTAAAAACTGACTTTAATTGTAAACTAAAGATACCTACATCCAGCATAAATATTACAGTTTAAGGAAAAACAACCACCTGGGTAAATTATGTGTTTTTTTGAACAAACTGCAATGTTCTATTAATTTATAAGCTAATGCTTCAGAATTCGGTATTGTGATGTATTGAAGAAGTTATTTTCTTGAAAAACTGGCTTGGATGACCTTTCTGGTAACTATTTTCTGTTGTAGTTTTTTTTCAAAGATAGATTTGAAGCCTTCGCGAAAAACAATAGTCAAAAGCTTTTTATACAACTACTTCTTCATTGATTCTAATCAGTCATATACACGCAGCTAGCTAAGAATTTTCACTTTGTAATAACGGTAATGACAAACTACGGAAAGGCAGTTTGTGCTTCAGTAGTCATTTCAAACCTGTCTTTCTTGAAAATTACGCGATCAGATTCTACCAAAACTTTTCAACATTTTCGCAGCCCAAAACTAACCGGGTTTGAGACAATAGAATAAGGTAATATGATTATTATTAGCAAACTCATAATTTGTCTCTATACTTTTAATTAACAAGCTACAAAGACACAGGGAATACGATTGAATAACGAAATAGAAAAACAATGTTTGAATTATAAAAAAATGCTGAAGCTGGGCTCTTTAGGCATCCTTGACTTTTACAATTAGAGAATATAAATCATTGATTATTCAAGCAGTATTACATAATTCATTCATCAAAACTGTTGGTTTCAAAGACTTAGAGTTAGAATTAGAAATTGTTCCTATTAGCAACTTTCAAATATATTTATTTAGAGCCCATACTTTCATTTTGTGTTTGATTCATGTACAGCACAATTGTTTTTTTTTCAAATATTAATAATGGCTCAAGTTTATAGTAAGAATAAGTTCGGCACAAGAATTCCTAAAATCATCAAGTACACGTCATTATCTGTTAGTTTTAAATGTTAAATTTCCTAAAAGCATATATGACTATTGACAACAAGACCAAACATACCCCCAAAAAACCGATGTGGGCCTCATAGATACTAGAGATAAACACTTTTCATTTGCTTCTTTGTTAACTTTGGGTCCAGAAAATAATTGTAAGTCTGTAAACATAGGAATATAGTACTGACATCTTAGTCATTCGTATTCAGGCGGTATATTTAGTAATTAAATGGAACTCATGTACCATAAACAGTTATATTTCACAAAAATGATACTTATAAACAGCCTTTTCTTTTCTCAAAATCTTCTAGCGTAAATTATTGTTTTCCAGCGAACATTACAACAATCGTACTCCATTTCCAGTTAGATACTCATATATGTGTCTTTTTATTTTATATGCCCATGCCTCATGTAGGATTTCTGAAATTTTCAACTAGGTTTATAAAAATATAGTATACAATAATTTTTTATTCCAGAACATTACAGCTGAAAAGTTGACAAAAACACCAATTTCTTCAATTCAATTTTTCTTCCACATACCCATTAAGTTTGAAATCTCATTTAGGGAATGACAACATAAAGCTAAAACACCAACTGAATCCTGCTTGAAATTGTGCAGTGGTATGAAAAAAGTGGTATTGGGTATTAATGTATTTGATAAGAGTAAAAGAAAATGCTAGTATTTGTAACATACGGAGTCTCAAATAGATCTAGATTCATCGATATGGCAACGTTAACAGTATTGCTTTATCATGGTATGGTAATTATTCAGGTCTATGCTTGATTTTATTGAATGTGAACTAAAGGAAAAAAAATGCTTTTTTTTATGAATTTAAAATAAAGAAATGGTAATGATTAAGAAACATTTAAATTTATGAAATAGGATAGATAAGTACAATTTAGAAATTGTAAATGTCGCTTGGAATCAGGTTTAGTAATCTTCCTTAATAGCTAGATATATTTTGAATGAAAAATTCATATTGTTAGTAAAAACTGTTTCACAAAACCAATTTTTTTTGCGTCTCTTTTTCTCAAGATTTAAAAACTAAATACTTACGAGCTTCAGTTGGAGGAGGAACGTTACGTTCATATTTGGTACCGCCAGGTCGTTGGGCAGGAATAATTGGATCTGGGTGAGCGTATTTAGCAAGCATGTTCTCGGCATTGACAATGATGTAGTGGATTTTGCGAGGGTCAGCCACATCTTTGTTGGCATCAAACTGTTGTCGAATCTCTAAAGCCTTTTGGCGCCAAAGGTCGCGGCGGTTGATCCAACTCTTGGACAATCTGAGTGATTGTCTGTACAAAGAGGAAACAAGTCTTCGATGGGTTTCAGTGACCATTTTGAATGTATTTTTTTATTTTTTTGGTATGGGTTGCCAGGTAATGTTTAATAGTAATGAATATGTCTAATGTAAACAGCCAGTAATGGTGTAATTCTAAGGAATGGGCTATATTTTGTATTATTACTATCGCGAACTTTATGAAAAGATGTGTGTAACAATGGATGTAGCCATTTAGTAGTGTTGGATTACAGAGAACTTTCTGTTATCGGTGATTGGCTGGAGAGGTTTGAGAAGCGAGGTTTTGAAAGCATATGCGTGGTACATTCTCGGCAGTTATGCAAGCTGGTCATGTTATTATCATGTGGTTTGAGGTATCCGCCGCACCATGATTTTGATTATTTTGATCTGGTTTTTTAACATCGTTTACTAGTCTACTAGTTTCAAATTTTTTGATTGTGTTTCAATTTTTCCTAATACCAAACTTGTTTGATTTCACACAATTTTTAAATCCTTGTCCTGTCAGAAACCAAATCAGTTTGCAATTGCGTACTGCAAATTTTTTTTCCACATTTAATTGATTGAAAAATTGACATTATGGCTTTGAAATATTTGCTTTCTTCACCCACAAAAAGTCATAGCCTCATTGTGTCATGATGAAGTGAATTGATAATTGACATGATTGCAAATGCATGTGAATCTCTCAAGATACTGTTGCCTCAGATACGCTTGAAAAAATATAAAAGCAGGCCGTCGCCCGCTTTTAAAGGTTTTACTTTATTTTTTGAATATTTTATTTTGGAGCTCATTTGCTTGAAGAATATTAACTCGCTTTACTACAGCAAATAAAGCTATTTATCGTTTGACCACTGTCTCAAATCTACTAATTATTACTGTTTGAAACAGGTTATCCTTTTACCGAATCAATATATTTGTACAATGTCTGTCGAAAAAGTTAACTCTCAAGATACAGTTGCAATTGACTCTGCTTCTACTACTGGCACTAAGCGCAAGGATGTTGAGCCTGAAGCTACTTCCAATTCTGCTGATGCTTCGAAAAAGTCTTTGGATCAAGAAGAGCAAGATGCGAAGTCTAAAGAAGATGAAGAAGTCGGCAATGACTCGTTTACTAAACGTGCAAAAATTGATAATGATGATGATGATATGGAGTCCTCTGGAAGCAAAAATGATGAAGCCAATGATGATGAGGAAAAGAAAGAAGATTCAGACATGACTGATTCTATGACAAACAAAAAGGATGACGAAGCCACCGAAAAAGTCGACGACTCATCTGATACCAAGAATTTTGCTGCTGAAGGTGACGATGATAAAAAGGCAGAGGATGAAGACGACGACGACGATGAAGATAAAGACGATGACAATGACGAAGATGAAGATGAAAAAGATGGTGAGAACGATGTGGATGAGGTGAGTATTCATTTAAATTACATTATTTGTTTTTAGTTTCTAACTTGTCGAATAGGTTGAAGAATCATTTGAAGAAATTGACGCATCCAATATTATCGAAGGCCGCCGCACTCGTGGAAAAGTCATTGACTTCAAGAAAACCGACAAGGACGGCAAGGAAGGCTCTTCTGGCCATATAATTTCAGATGATGAAGACGATGTAAACTATGTTGGTTCTGCTGGTGCCGAAACAAACGCTGACGCCGATGCTGATGATAACGCCAAAGAAACTGCAGGTACTGATAACAGAACCGAAGCAGAAGTTGAGGCTTAGATTAGAGCCTAGACTGGCTTTGTTAGTGCTTATATGATCTTTTTTTTCTAGTTTGCTTGATTTTTTGGGTGAATTGCTACAGTGTACAAGATGTAGATGTTAAAATATTAATTCTTTTATTAAAATGATAAATTGATATTGACAATTATTATCAAGAGTTCTTTTTTGACAAGTAATCTGTTTTATACATTCAGTCGTCAAGTGTGTATATACACTAGTGTAGGCCTTTTTTATGTTTTAGTTTGTTTGATAAGCCAGGCTCTACCACTGTCGTTAATTATCCTATGAGCTACATAATAAAATATCAAACAAACAAACAAACAAACACACTAATCCGTTGTATATTGAATTAATTTACAATTTGCGAATAGCAGTTATTTGTTTAAAACAAATTTAAATCCTTAAAGCTATACCACAAGAAATCAAAAAACACTGCTCCAGAGTCTAGTAAAACTTGATGTCAGATTTTTCTTCAATATTTTAAAATAACCAGAAAAAGTATGGTTTGAGTGAAAGGATAGCAAGTTGAAGGGAAATGAAATATAAAGTGAAGTATGATAAAATAAAAATAAAAATAAAAATAAAATAATAATAATAAAAATAATAAAAATAATAATAAAAATAAAAATAATAAAAATAATAATAATAATAATAATAATAATAAAATATAAAAAAAAGTGTAAAGCCCAACAAGTAAATTAGAAGAAAAAACACAAACATAAAATTAATAGAAAAAAAATTACCAGGTTCCAAGTATCAAAGTGTTTTCTTTTTTTCAAGAGAGAGGAAAATCATATATTGTCAGTATCATTGTAAAGATATTGTCGTGAATAGCTTTCTTCAGTAGTTTAGCAGCACTGGCCAGCCTTCTTGGTGCTGTCGTCGTTAGGTTGATCAGTAAACTCAATAGTCTGACCCTGAGTTGGTCTTGACTGGTTAAAGTCAGCTTGCAAAGTTTGGTCAGCGTACAATCTGTAAATCTCAGTCAGAATATTTTGGAAAGCACTTTCGACATTGGTGGCGTCCAGGGCTGAGGTTTCGATAAACAAAAGGTTCTTTTCGGTAGCAAAAGTCTTGGCTTCTTCAGTAGGAATAGCACGGAGATGTTTAAGATCACACTTGTTACCAACAAGCATAACGACAATTTGAGGATCAGCATGATCCTTAAGTTCATCAAGCCATCTGCTAACGTGTTCATAAGTTTCTGGTTTAGTGATATCATACATTAAAAGTGCACCGACAGCACCACGGTAGTAGGCAGAGGTAATAGCACGGTAACGCTCCTGACCAGCGGTATCCCAAATTTGAGCTTTAATAGTTTTACCATCAACTGTAACTGTTCTGGTAGCGAACTCGACACCTATCGTACTCTTGGATTCAATGTTGAATTCATTTCTTGTGAATCGACCCAAAATGTTAGATTTACCGACACCAGAATCACCAATCAAGACAACTTTAAATTTTTTTGATAAGGTTAGTAACTATGAATAAAAAAAAAAAAATAAGTGTGTATTAGATTTCAACTAGATATGTGAATACGGCTATCAAATCAACATCAACATGTACTGCAATCCCTCGAAAAAGAAAACACCTGTTCTTTTGAACCCTCGAGATTAATTCTTTTCAGACCAAAAAGTATGATGTTTTTTAATCAAAAATGACATGATCAACTTCATATTCGAAAAAAGATATCCTGAATGTCATATGATCGACAGGTATTGTAAAATATAAGATGAAAGAAATCAAACAAGTCTCACTAATAGTGCTGAAACCACACAAACTAATATATGTTGCTTAACAGATTCAAAACTTACCCTTGAAAAGAAAATCGTATTCATCACCCATTATTAAATTAGTATTAAAGTAGTTTGGTATTTAACAAGAAAAGGATTTATTGTCAAAGAATAGTTTTTGAAAAAAAAATTAGAAAAGTATGTTTTTGGTCTTTTTAAATGAAGAAAGGGAAAAAAAAGATGAGATTGAAGGAGGTTATTTTTATTTTTCGTTTTTTTGGGGGGTGTATGTGTGGACTTTTTTGCCTGTAGAAGTGGAAAGGAACTGCTTTGTGTAACAAAAACTGATATTGACATGTGTCAGGTGCTGTAATTTTGTGACAAGAAGGGAAATGAGGCACAAGAGCTTGGGTTAGGTTAAAAGTCTCGAGAAAATGCCGGATAATTTTTATTTTTGTGATCTACGTGAAACGTGTCTTTAACGTGTTCATGTATGTTTGCCTAAATATTCAAAAAGTAGTTACCCTACCTGAAATATTGACTAGACATCGCCACCAGTAACTTTCAACACTTTCCAATTCCCACCATAACCCTAACCTTAAGTTCTGGTTTAAGATACTCAAAAATAAACAAACGGTTTTTCTTGAATTTCAACCTTTTCTGTAAACAAAAACATCAAAACATTCAAACCCATTTTTTGGTTTTGTTAAAGTAATTTTTGGGGGTTGGAGCACATTAATTACTTTTGGTGTTCTTGTTTTTTTTTCAAAAACTATTTTCCTACACGTTTACTTTTCAACTTTTTCAACGAAGTGTGCTTGTAAACATACTTATTACTCGTTAAATATATATTTTTATACCTATAACCAATTACCCTAGGCAAAGATACTAGTTCATCATGTCTGATATTGTGATCAACGCTTCTGTTTTCACTAAAAGAATCAAAGCTATTCAGAAAGCTTTGGCTTCTAAGAACCCTCAGTTGAACGGTGCTGAGTCTGTTTTTATTTTGGTTGGAAAGACCGACGAGAATATTCCTTACAGAAAGTCTTCTGTTTTACACACATGGCTTCTTGGATACGAGTTTCCTACAACTGCACTTTTGATTACCCAGAATGAAACTGTGTTCATTACTAGCGTTGGTAAAGGTACGTTTGCTTAAATTTATTGTTGAGCGGTGAAGGTTTTGAAATTTTTCAGTTAACTAACAATTTTCTTCTGTTGCTCAATTGATATAGCCAAGCATCTCGCCACCATTAAATCGCCTTCCGTTGAGGTTTGGACTAGAACAAAAGATGCTGAGCACAATAAAAAACTTTTCGTTGACATGATTTCCAAAATTTCTGCGGCTGGTGTAAGTATTCATGAGGTTATTGACTTGTGTTTGTATTTTTTTCCACATTGCTAATCATCTATTCATTATCTTTAAATATTTTAGAACACTATGGGTGTTATTCAAAAAGACAAATATGAGGGAGCAATCGTTACTGAATGGGACACCATTTTGAAAGATTCTGGTAAGAACTTTGACCAAGTTGATGTGTCTACATGCTTGTCCGAATTACTATACGTCAAAGATGCCGATGAAATCCAGTCTGTCAAGGTTGCTTCAAAGGCTACTACTGGCGTCATGACCAAGTACTTGCACGAAGAAATTTCTCTTATTATCGATGAAGATCGTAAAGTCAAACACTCTTCTCTTTCTGAAAGCGTGGAAAACAAAATTGACGATGATAACTTTTTCAAGAAGACTCTTAAGATGGGAAACAACATTGACCCGCTCCAGCTTGACTGGTGCTACGGTCCTAATATCCAATCTGGTGGTAACTTTGACTTGAAGCCCTCTGCAGTTTCTGACGACAACACTCTCCATGCTGGTGTCATTGTTACTTTCCTTGGCCTTCGCTACAAATCATACTGTTCCAATGTTGGTCGTACATACCTTATTGACCCTACCAAAACCCAAGAACAAAACTACGCTTTCGCTGTGGCGCTCGAAAACAAAATTATTGACTCAATCAAAGAGGGCGTCAAAGCTTGTGACGTTTATAAAACCGCTCAAGATTTCATCAAGGAAAAGAACCCATCTTTGTCATCCCACTTTTTGAAAAATGTTGGTTGGAGTACTGGCATTGAGTTCCGTGATACCTCGTTTCTTTTGAATGAAAAGAATCAACAAGTCATTAAGAACGGTATGACACTAGATATTGTTGTTGGTTTCCAAAACATTGCCAACCCAGAGTCTTCTGACAGTAAGGGTAAGGTCTACAGTATACTTCTTATTGACACTATTCAGGTCACTTCTGGCACTTCTGTTGTGCTTACTGAATCTCCCAAATCTCGCGGCGACATTTCATACTACCTCAAAGAAGAAGACGAATCTAAATCTGTCAAGAAAGAAGTCAAGAAGCCAGTCAATTCTGCAATTTTAAAGAGTAAGCTTCGTAACGAAAACAAGGCTCAGAATGAGGATCCCGAAATCAGACGCAGAAACAACCAAATCAAACTTCATGAGCAGTTGCAGAAATCCGGTTTGGAAAAGTTTGCTGGCAAGGAAACTGGTGGTGATGAAGTAAACAAGGTTACCTTCAAGAGATACGAATCATACAAACACATCAGTCAGTTGCCCAAGAACATTAAAGAATTGCGTATTTTGGTTGACCACAAAAACCAAACCATTCTTGTTCCTATTAATGGCCGAATGGTTCCTATTCATATTGCTTACTACAAAAACGGTAGCAAAAACGAAGAAAGCGGTTTTGTTTACTTGCGTCTTAACTTTAATGCTCCTGGTCAAGGTGTTGCCAAGAAGGATGAACTTCCTGATGAGTTTTCGAACGCTCAATTTATGAAGAGTATCACTTTGAGAAGTCGAGATGGTGAGCGTATGGCTGAAGTTTTGAAACAAATCACGGAGCTGAAGAAGGAAGCCACTAAACGCGAAGCTGAAAAGAAGGAATTAGCTGATGTTGTCGATCAGGGCAAGCTTATTGAAGTCAAGAACAGAAGACCTCTTAGACTTGATACCATTTTTGTTCGACCAAGTTCTGAAGCCAAGCGTGTTTCTGGTTTAGTTGAAATCCATAAGAATGGTGTCAGATACCAATCGCCTGTCAAGTCCGAGTACAACATTGAAATTTTGTTTAGCAACGTCAAGCATCTGTTCTTCCAACCTTGTGACCATGAGTTGATTGTTGTCATTCATTTCCATCTCAAGAAGCCTATTATGGTTGGCAAGAAGAAGACTCAAGATATTCAAATCTACAGAGAAGCCACCGACTTAGCATTCGATGACACTGGAAACAGAAAGAGACGTTACAGATATGGTGACGAAGATGAATTAGAGCAAGAACAAATGGAACGTCAGCGTCGCATTGCTTTAAACAAAGAATTCAAACAATTTGCTGAAGCCATTTCTGATGCTACTGACGGTAAGATTGATGTTGAGATTCCATTCAGAGAACTTGGTTTCAGCGGTGTTCCCTCGAGATCCAGTGTCCTTTGTCAGCCAACTACAGACTCCCTTGTTCACTTGGTTGATCCTCCATTTTTGGTTGTCACTTTGTCCGAAATTGAAGTTGTTCATTTGGAACGTGTTCAGTTTGGCTTGCGCCAATTTGATATGGTTATTATCTATAAAGACTTCACCAGACCAGTTACCCATATTAACTCCATTCCTATGCCCCAGCTTGACAGTGTAAAGGAGTGGCTGAATAGTGTTGATGTTCCTTACTACGAAGGTCCCATCAATCTTAACTGGCCTACTATTATGAAGACTGTTCAAAGTGATCCTCACGAGTTTTTCGAAGGTGGCGGCTGGAGCTTCCTCAGTCTTGATCAAGAGGGCTCTGACAACTCACCAAGTGAAGAAGAAGAATCTGAGTTCAAGGCTTCCTCTTCAGAAGAGGATGACAGTGACAGTTATTCTGAAGATGACAGCAACTTTTCGGACCAGGACAGTGAAGGCTCTTATGACGACGAGGAGTCTGAATCCGGAGAGGATTGGGATGAGATGGATGCCAAGGCTAAAAAGCAAGACATGAAGGCTGCTGCTCAACCACGCAAGGAAGATGTGCGCAAGAGAAAGCGTTAAAGAATGATTCATTTTATTTTTCCTTTTTCTTTTTGTTTATTCGTATTGCTTAGGTCTATGTTGTAGTTGTTTTTTTTCTTTTTTGAATATCAATATTACGAATTTGAAAATAAATAATGATTTATTGGTTAGATCATATGTACATTTTTATAATATATTTACATTTTTAAAATTTAGATCAAATTGTTGCAAGTGGCTTGTGAATTGATATTAAGAGTGATAAAATGAACCATTTGTCAACTAGCCTGGAATTTTTGTCCCTTCAAAGGTTTACAAATGTGTAACTATTTAGTTGATTCAGGATGTGTGAGAAGTTAAACTTATGGACTAGCCACATATTATGGATGACAAACAAGTCAAGTTTTGAGATATTGAAATTCTTTCACAGTTGTTATCATCATGATACAAAGATGTATGAGCGCAATATCAGCAAGGTACAAAATCAAAAGTAATGTCTATTACTTAGAATAACAAACCAATTTATATATATACCTTTAGCTTTAGCTTTACCTTTCTTTCAAAATCTACCTAGCATGTACAGTTCTCAAATCGTTCAAATATCATTTGCTTTATCATACATTTCTCAGTATTAATCACCAACTCTTTGGTACAAGTTTTAAGATCACTCCAGTCAACCAATAGTCAAGCGTCATCTTATGCTTGGACTTTTTAAAGCGTGGTGGGTTTCGCTTGCAATAATTATTTTTGTGTTTTTTTGGTATTGGTGAAATTTGACTTCACTACCACCAACAACAGCCACTCATATTTCTTTTTCGCACATCATCCAGCTTTTTTCTTCTTAACTAACACTTTGAGCTTTTCTAAACTACTCTTTTCACATAGCCTCTTAGACTCTGAATACTTCGTTATCATTTTAATTTAAAAATCAGTACATTTTTTTGTCGCTCATCATCATTTGCTTTTGATACGTTTTCTAATTTTCTTATATTACACACGTTGACCACAAATCAAAAAATCAGTCATACATTTCTTATTTGCCTACTTAATATTAATTTTCGCTGTTTTCAACATTCTCAACTGCACCCTCTTTTCACAAAATATAATTTAATATCACCCGCCTTTTAATCCATCTACTACTTGGTATATAATATATAACTGATCAAGTTTTCATTTACCTGCAACTTTGTTTCTCTGTTTTTTACGCATTCACAAACATAAAAACAAGACTAATATAAACCTGTACATTTTGTTCTATTAAAATCATCAACCTTCAATAATGCCACACAACCCTTCTCAATCAACCATGCAATACAATCCTCAAATGAACTACAACAATTACATGTACCCTCGCGGATCACATCATGGCTACCAAAACCAATATGGCAGTCCTTCTGTAAATACCTACAATAGCTTTTATTCTAACTATAATGGCCACGGAACCAATTCAAGCCATCTCCAAGGAGGTTATACCCATAATGACCATACTAATTCTAATGGCTACCACCCTTCAAGTCATAATAATGGGGGCCGTGGCAATTCCAGGATAAAGGGTGGTTCTCAAAAACCATACTACAAAAACCGCTATAATGATCATAATTACAACCGAAAACCCAACCCATCATACCCGTCACCTCATCAAAGGCCTCAACCCGATTTCGCTATGAATTACCCAGCTCCGTATGGAAATTACCATCCCCACCTTTTCCAGCAAATGTCACATATGCCTTTACAGCAATATATGGACGGTCAGCAAATGACTGACGAATCTATTTCTATGCACCAGTCTATGATGTATAATCTCGGTCCATCGCATCTTTCTCCTGGTCCAATGGGCCAACATCTCGATCCACTTATTAATGACTCTATTATACCACAACCGCCAAATTATATGAATGGGTTCAACCCGCCGATGGATGATCCTCATCTTGGAATGTATCCTCTTTCGCCACCTGACCACTCGTCCGACCACGACTCGGACGAGTTTGTTCAAACGGGAGGAAACTTCAGTAAAGAACTTCCATGGGTTTCCGAGCCTAAGAATGATTTCCCACGACGTAGATTCATCCGAAAGCACAGGGAAGAGCGGAAAAGACTGCAACTGGAGAAAGAAAAGGAAATAGAAAGAGAAAGAGAAAAGGAAAAAGAAAAGGAAGCTCAGAAACAAGAGATGGAAAGTAGTACCAAGCTTGAAGGAGTTAAAATAGAAGAAGAGTCAGCAACTGAAATGCCCACGGAGAAAGAGGTAGAAAAAGTAAATGATAAAGCTGAAGTTAAGATAGATTCAGCTGTACCAGCACCGATATCCGAAGAAAACACAACATCATTAGAATCGAAAGAATCAAACCAATCAGAACTTTCACCCAAATCAGATCCAATTGAACTATCACTTATACCCTCACCCAAGATATCACCACCTTCGCCACCATCTGCTGCGAAGAGCTGGGCTGAAAAGCTTAAGGCATCTTCTCCCAGCAAGCCTCCAACGTCGCCTCAGAAACGACCTGCTGCTACAAAGTTAGCTTCGGTAACCAATGATTCATCTAAACAAAAGTCTCAAGTTCCTAATGGTGATGCCCTTGTTTCCAACGCTCATATGTTCCCCAGCAAGAATTCTTTAATAAAGGAACCTATTGGCGTTGTTCTTGCAGAATTTGATTACCAAAAGGTTTCTCGAGAGTATGAGCCCAACAGTATTGCTCGTGGTATTGGCAATACTGGAAATATTTGTTTTATGAATTCTATTTTACAGGTGTTGATGCACTGTCCCCCATTTTTCAAGTTTTTAGAGTACGTTGAGTGCAACTCTATGTCTCAAATCAAGAGTGAGACTCCATTGATGGAGGCTATGATTGAGTTGTCACGCGAGCTGACTAAACCTTCTAAAAAGATTAGCACGTCGCGTGGCTCTGCAACCGAAATCAACAACCATGCCATTTCACCTGAAGCTTTTTATAGTGTGATGCGCAACCAACCTCCCTTCAAGCATTACAAGAGAGGCCGTCAGGAAGATGCAGAAGAGTTTTTGGGATACCTCCTTGAAGCCTTACATGATGAGTTTTTGGCTGCAATGAAGTCAAGTGCCACTTTAATAGAAGCCAAGAAGAAAACTCAGGAAGCTGATGGAGCTGCTGAAGAAGAAAGTGAGTGGCTTGAGGTTGGTAAAAACAACAAGGGAGTTACTGTTCAACAGAATGCAGGATTTGGCAAAACTCCTATTTCTCAGTTGTTTGCTGGTAATTTGAGATCTACACTTAATGTTCCAACTAAAAAGCCTTCCATTACCCGAGAACCTTTTCAACAAATTCAGTTAGATATTTCTGATCCAGAAGTGCATTCGATAGAAGATGCTTTGATTAACTTGGCCAAGCCTGAAAAGCTTCAATACTCTACATCAGCACAGAAGGAGGTACGCGCTACCAAACAGATTTTGATTGAGGACACACCTGAAATTCTTGTTGCTCATTTGAAGCGTTTCTCGTATACTATCGATGAAGATGGCGACACAAAAGGATATCAAATTGGAAACGAGCAGGTTCGCAAGATTAGCAAGCCTATTGCATACCCATCACATCTCGAGATTCCACGTGAATGTGTTACTGCAGCGGTTGCTGCTTTGAAGCCACCTTCTTATACACTTTGCGGTGTTATTTATCATCATGGACCTTCAGCCACTTCTGGTCATTACACTGCAGATGTCAAGATTATTGGAGACGATGGTAAGGCAGAATGGATAAATATTGACGATGTCACTTTGGTCAAAATCAACTCTCCTGATGCCTTGAGTCCCAATAAACCCAAGCCTGCTTCGCAACTCTCTGTTTCTGGATCAGTCACTT
The DNA here is from genome assembly GCA_030578715.1 of Magnusiomyces tetraspermus. Lineage (NCBI taxonomy): Eukaryota > Fungi > Ascomycota > Dipodascomycetes > Dipodascales > Dipodascaceae > Magnusiomyces > Magnusiomyces tetraspermus. Next base: position 190,536 of record JAKTYL010000007.1, on the reverse strand, counting down.
CAATGGCAGCATTGCTTGCTAGCAAAGGTGATAAAGGAGCTCGCGCTACGAATGGTTTGAGCAACAACAGTAATAACAGCAGTCCATCTTCATCTGCTATTTCTCTTTCTAATACTGCCACAACGTATAGTGGTAGCAGCAGCGACTCGTCATCCTCAAGTACCAAGACTGCCTACATTTTGTTTTACACTAAAGACCATTCAACATCTGAGGCATGAAACTAATTGCAAACAGCAAGGCTCAAGTTGTGAAAGTTAATGAAAAGGGTGATATTGATATCCGAGATTGTTTGTCACTAATTTCATTTGGCTAAAATCTTGTGATGGTTTGTTCCTCACTTTTTCCTTTTAGCTAGTTCCGTTTTTGGTGGCACGGGAGTACACAAAGAGAAGGAACAAAACCAGTGACTGACTGTTGCATGTACTACAACAAGTTAATGCGAATCATCTCCGTCATACAGTAAGACTTGATGGTCTGGCTTTACTATCTTATATTATATAGAATGTCGTTTTGTATATTTGTTTCTCTTTCTTTTGTTCATGAATAATGCTAGGTACAACCCAACAAAATAACTAGAAATCCATGATGAAAACAGATAGTGTATGGTGAAGAATTTTTAAGTACACTTACATGAAAAATTCAGGTTTGAAAATTTGGTTTTTGTAGGTTTAAATGTGTTTTTCTTCAAAAATTAATATGTTTAAGTACACTAGACAATATTGGACATATACACATATTGATATTATTACTAAAAAAAATTTCTACAAGTATACATTACTTTTTAAACATATCTGGTGTCTAGCTAGTCACAGGTATCTAAGTTTTTTTCTACATTGAAGTCTTTGAGAAAAGTTCGAATCTTAAAGGAACTAGATCAGTTGGCCAATGGTTGAGTATACTGTTCCTAGCGAACGGCTGACGTCATTGCTACTAAATTTTTTCATGTTTTCCATTCTATTGTTTATTCAAATCTTTTCCTTCTTTTCTTCTCAATATTTTATATTCCGATTTTAAAGACAACCTTTTTTAAAACCCCTTTTAACAGAAAATACCATGGATTCCCAAAAGACAGTTATAGGTCCTGATGGCAACGAATACCATTTCTGCGCGATTTGTAACGACAGCGTTTTTCACCGAAACCCAGCGTTAGACAGCGACGCTTTTGAAGATGCGGACAAGCTACAGCTTCCTGAAAATGTGTTGGACGACGTTGTGTTTAACATGTGCACCAAGCAGCACCATTTTCATTGGGAATGTGTGACTACGAATAAGGGAGACGTCGACTATTGTCCAGCATGTGTTGCATCAGTGAGTGGCAGTGATAGTGGTGCCGTTGTTGTTGGTGGTGGTGTTGCTGCTAATGGTACTGATCCATTGTTTGGATATGTTGCTAATGATATTGGTCAAGTGCTTGCGAGTGTGACTACTGATGAAGGCGGAACTGAATATGATTACAATCTCAAAGACGCCATTTTGTATGAACAGACCCTTGATCGTGGACTACTTTTAGACCAAGTTCGTGACAAGATTGAAGAACTTCGTCCATTTCTTGAATCACAAGAAGAAAATGGCGAAAACGACGGTCAAGAAGCTAAACAGCAGAAATTGGAACTTGTTATGCAAGATTTACCGCTATCAGTTTTGTCACAAGCACTTTTCGAAGCCTGTTGGGTTGGAGATATGAGCGGCGTTCTTGAGATTTTGACACTTTTGTCGTCTACTCAAGACATTTACACCCTTGTTAATCAGCCACTGATAGGAGGAGCAAGTAGTAGTGCGACCGGTATTGGTGGATCGAGCGCTTTGAACACAAACTCGTCAAATGAAGCACCAGGCGTGACTGACAATTTGATGAGCTTGCGCCGCGGGTTCCTTGGGTGGACGCCTCTTTTTGAAGCAGTGGCTAATGGCCGTGGCTACCTTGTCAACACTTTGCTGACCTCTGGAGCAAACCCTCATGCAAAATCAGTGGATTCTGAAACTGGCATGTCTAAGAATGCTGCTGAGTTTGCTCGTGCTCGAGGAAGACCTGATATTGCCGTATTTATTGAAGCACATATGGATTAAGTTATTTGAATAATTATTCAGAGTAGGCTATTAAAAAGTCACTGTAATACTTTTGGGTTTTGGTTTTGCATTTTTAGGTACATTTTTTCAAGAGAAAAGTTTTTGGTTTACTAAGAATTCAAGATTGAATTTCAATTTTTAACGATTGATCTTTTGAGATAATTTTGTCTATGTATTTGTAGCATAATCCAAGCCTTCTGTCAATTCTAAAGAACATTCAGATGTTGAAACTTCCAAATCTGTAATTGGATCAAAATCAGGATCATTTTCCTTTTGTTTGGGTTCTTGTTCTGGTGACAGTTTTTGTTCCTGTACCGTCTCTGTTTGCTTCTGTTTCGTTTCCTCTTGTGATGATTTTTCGCCTTCTGAAATTTCCTGAGAAAGTCGACTTTTCTTGGGTACATGAGATTCAAGAATTTCAAAAGTTTGATCAGGTTCTTTAGTTCCAAGAGTTTCTTCACTTGTTTTTCTTTTTAAGACTTTAAAACATTGTAATTGAACCTCCTTCTCGACCACTATCGATGATTCTGTTGATTTTGTGGCTGTTGCTGCTTTTGATGCTGTCCCAGCGCCAACCACTACTGTTCTTTTCCCATAAACAGGCCACATGAAATCCCTGACCCCTTTCTCAGTAATATCAAACAGCGCGACTGCTGATTTGCAGAGAATAACCGGGTCTTCGCCATTTTCACGGGGCTCGAGGCGTGCTGCGTGGTACACGGAGGAACTGTTTGCTTGGGATTTGAGGTATGGGTATAGGGAAGAAGGGGGTAATGAGGAATATGAACGTGAGGAAGAAGTTGATGAAAAAGGTAATGATGATGTTGGGAATGAGGAAGTCTTGACTCTGGTATCGAGAACATTGCTTGATGGATTTGTAGAATTGTGGGCATCTAACTTTCTTTGCCATTCAAGTTCTCCAGTCTGAATAGGTTCAAATTCGCACTCTTTTGTTTGAGTTTTGGTATCGCGCTTACAACTGCTTTTTTCCTTTTCTTTTTCTTTCTCGTCTGTTGTTGATCCAAATTCTAATTCAAAATCAAAATCTGATTCTAGTTCAAGTTCTAAATCTTTGCTCGTTTTAATTTTGTTTGGCGAACTTAGCCCTGAACTTTTATTCAAATCCCCAACTTTCAACTCCACAACCGGCACAATATCTTTATACAGCACAACCATTGCGTCTACAGACTTCCCACTCCACGGTCCATACCCAACAACCGGCACCAAGTACTTGGCCCACCGCGTCATACTAAACTCACTTTTCATCCCGCCGTTCAGTAGAATTGCCAAATTATTTGTTGTCGCAAACCGTTTCATAGATTCGAAAAGACGGGAAAGAGTTTTGGTACGCCGTTTTAGAAGAATTTCTTTTGTATTTGTGGTTTCTCTAAAACTGTTACTGGTATTGATGATATTATTTTTGGGGGTAATGTTGTAGTTAGTGTTTGAAAATGATGACAAGTTGTATGCAAGAGTGACCAACACAGAGAAATCATCAATAACAACTAATGCGCAATCAGGAAGTGGAATGTGAGCTGGCGGGTTTTTAAAAAGTAAAATCAGTTGGGCCAATGAGTTGACACTTATGTGTGTCAGTCTAGTTAGCCATGATTTGTCGAAAGGTTGCGGGTGTGAATTATTGGTATTGTTATCATTATTGGTCTTATCATCGCTAGTATTAGAGGTGGTATCTTTGTGGGTATTATTTGTGTTTTTACTTTGCTCGGATTGCTCAATCAACCGTGAAACTGGCAAGCATGTTGTACTTGACGTTATCCACAACACTCTATGCCCCCTTCTTAATGTATTTGCCGTTAAATCCAAAGCAATTGAAGTTTTTCCAGATCCTGGTGGACCTGATATCTGGATTACGTGTTTGCGAGGAATCCCTGGATCAAGATTTGAGTTATTAATGTGTGTATTAGTGTTGTTTTTGGACGAGTTGAAGGTGGATGCATGTTGTGGAGGAAAAGGTGGTTGAAAGATTTTGTTGAGCGAAGGACTGCTAGATTTGATTCGATCAGAAGTATCATTTCTAGATCTTAGTGTATACAACACATCTGTCAACCCAGAAAAAGTTGTAGAAGTTTTGGAAGTTGTAGATGCGGTTGAATTGTTGGAAACGTGGGTATTAGCTGCGGTATTATTAACATTGTTGTCCAAGTGTGGTGATGAAGAGGATGTAGTAGTTGCTGAAGAAGTTGTTCTGAATGCCATTGTGTAACAAAATGCAAGTTCGGTGAAAATAAATAAAATGGATATAGAGTAATGACAATACTAATATTAAGGATAAGAAAAAGTGTACAATATTGTTCAAACAGTCGATCTCTAATTGTACTTGACCAAGCAAGTCCAATTTCTCAAGCCTCTTTCTAAGACTTATTTCCAAAAGAATTCAAGCAAATATATGATGACAAGAGTATTCCAAACACTATCTTTAACAGATCCAGCTTTTAAATATGATGAAGGACAATAAAAGTATATGATATAAGAAAAAAAAAATTAAAAGAAAGATCAAGGTTAAAAACAAACAAACAATTATTTCAGTTAGAGAGGGTAACACCTCTTATTCGTCACGAAATCGTGTTTGTTTCGTTCTTTTTTCGTGACCAGGATTTGCCCAACCAACCAATCATGTCAATCACTTGTGTACAATTTAAATGTCAATTCGATTTAATTCACCTAAACACTACACAAATCATAAACTAACTAAAAATAATACTTATAACCTTACTTGAAAACCTTTCCATCAGCGATTTCCTTCTTTTCACCGTCAACAACAACTGGCTTATCCCAAGCCCACAAATCATCAACATACTCTTTATCATGTTCATTCTTAGCAGGCTCCAACTTTGTAAACTCGTACGACTCCCAATCAGGTGCCACATCAAACGCAGGCTTGTAATCCTGACCTCTTACAAGGAAAACACCCACAATACCGTTATTGTTGTTTTCGCCGTAGACTACCATGCATCCAAACAAATACTTTGTAGAAGCAGTCAGACGATTGAAGAAGCCGCCAACAAGGTTGTTGGACATAAAAGTCAAAGTCAATTCGTCATTGTACTTGTAGGCAACTTTCCACAGTGAGTAGTCTTCAGGGTTGGAGTCATTAAAGTGTTGCCAGAACCAAGGAAGCGCTTTGGTACGAGTGTCTTCATTAGAGTAGCAACGCTTCCAGTCATCAAGCACCATTTTGGGTTTAGGAAGAAGAGAGAGAGGATGAACTGGTTTTTTCTCAGTAGGAGCGGCTTCTTCTTCGTCGTTGTTGTCTTTAGCTTTAGGTTTAGGAGTAACATGTTTCTTTTCAGCCTTAGGGGCGGTAGGTTTAGACTCCTTCTTCTTGTTCTCCTTTTTGGGAGGAGTGAATTTAACAGGTTCAGTGCAGATTTCAACTGACAAAAATTGAGACAAAGGCTTCTGATTAACAATAGTCTTAAACCATCGAGTGATGTTTGGATGCTTGTTTGCCCAAGCTTGGTTCCAGAAAAACTTGAACCCTTTGTACACGACAGACGCAGTATAGAAATCAGCAGCAGTCACACGTTCACCAACAAGGTAAGTATTTTTCTTAAAATGAGACTCAAAAACGTCAGCATACTTGTCAGCGTTAGCCAAAGCAGTGTCAACAGCCTTTTGGTTATAGGGAGTGGTAAGGCCTCTAATCATGAGAATTGCAATTTTCAAAGACCCGTTGAGCTCCTCATTGGCAAACGAAAACCATTGCAAGACTTGGGCTTCCGACTGAGCAGATGTACCAAAAAGAGTAGAGTCCTTGCTCAACGAAGACAAGTAACGGGCAATGGCAACAGTTTCGTGGAGAACAAAGTTGCCGTGGACATAGCCAGGTACTTTGTTGAGAGGGAAAAGGGAGTAGTACTGGTCATCAGGCTCGGAGAACTTAACATCGAGATTGAGGGTTGAAACAATGGCGCGAAGCACGTTTTCACGGCCAGTATTTCGGTGATAGACAGTTCCTTGAGACATTGGAGGTTTAAGAAGGTTTGTTGTATTGAGTTAAAGGAGGTGTATGGACTAAAAGTGAAGTTGAAAGTTAGAGTTGGAGGTGGAGTCGTTTATAAAAAAACCGGTGACTCATCGGTATTAGATAAGCGTTTAGAATATAGTGAGTCAAGGTTGTAGAATGGGTGATTCATTATCAATTGAGTAGTTTATGACTGGTTATGATGTAAATGCTGACGGAAGTTTTCATTTCGGTGTCATTTTATGCTTTCATTTGGGTATTTTTGTCCGTTTGAGTTGTTGTCGCAATTAGTTACCAGTAAATCATGTGACATGTTACAATGTGTGTAATTGCAACGCTGTCATTTTCACTTGTTTTCTTCTAACCCTTATTCACTTCAGTCTTTCACTTCGTCTTAACTCAATTCACCTCAATCCTCCCATCTCATCCCAAAATGCCCGCTGAACCCGCATGGAACTCGCACCAGGACGAAGAACTCCTCATAAACGACTCGGACTCCGACATTGAGATCGACGCTGCCGGTGCTGACTATGACTCGCAAGGCTTTATCCAACATAACCACAAGATCGAAAGCGATGTTCCAAACACGTCAACCATCGGATCTTCAAATGCCAACACCTCTTCTTCTGCCCCTCCTCCGTACACCAGCCGCAGCAATTTGATGGACTCGGCGTTCCAAGAAACTACCGGCAACCGTGTCGAGACGCGCCGGTTCATGGGCGGCGACACACTCGACGAGCCCGTGACTGCCACGCTTCTGCGCGACCTCCGCGGCGTCGGGTTCCGTCTGCGCCAAGTCATCTGGTACTCTCCAGCCACCTCACTACGCGAGGCCCGCGGCTTGAGTCCTGAAGCTGCTGGCGGGTTTGGATACGACCCGGAGGCTGCTGAAACTGCTCGTGCGCTGTTACAACAGGACTGGGACCTGTGGGGGCCCCTCGTTTTTTGTCTATTGATCAGTGTCGCCATGAGTATGTTGGCACCTAACCACCAAGCGTCTCAAGTCTTTGCTGGCGTGTTTGTGTTGGTATGGGCAGGCCAGGCCGTCGTTACTCTCAATATTCGCCTTCTTGGCGGCAACATTCTGTTTTTCCACGCAATGTGTGTCACGGGGTACTGTCTGTTCCCGATCGTCATTGCGGCTATGCTCTCGGCGTTTGTCGGGTCACATATCATTCGTATTGCTGTTGATACGGTGCTTGTGGCTTGGGCAATTTATTCTGCCACTATGGGGCTCAAGAATTCGGGTGTCTTGCCTTCAAGGGTCTTTTTGGCTATGTACCCTGTTGGATTGTTGTATACTGGTTTGGGCTGGTTGTGTGTGATTACGTGAAAAGAGAAGGAAAGAAAGCAAAAGAAAGAAACGGTTGATATTAAAAGTATATATAATTAATTTATTGAATATTTATTATTTTTAAAGCGAGTCTTCGTTCATAACATTCATGGAATTTGTAAAATATGAAGCCAACGAAGACTCAAATTCCCAGGTCCAATTAGAAAACCAGTCCAAATTAACTGCTGGATCAATCATCATATTAGAGTCTTGGATATTGACTGCTGGTGCTGGTACTGGTACAGTAGAAGACGAAGCTGACGATGACATTATTGGGTCACCAACACTGCTCGAACATGTAGGCGTAAATGTAGGTATGCATGGGTTATCAACAAAACTACCTGGTTCAAGGTTATGAATATTACCAAGTGAAAAATCTTGACTCTCCAGCCTCTCTAATCCGTTCAGATCTTTCAATAAATTCTCATTCTTATCCTCTCTTACATTGGTTTGACTTTCGCTCCTATCTTTGCCCTTTTCACCCTCAACAACGATAGGCGACTTAAACTCGCCATCATTGCCCAAATATCCCATTGACAAAAACTTACTCCTATTCACGTCTGATTCTCCCTGATTAATCCCAATACTCTTCAAATCCTTTCTAACTTTGCTTATCCTCAAAAAGAGTAAATGGTTCAATGTTTTGAGTGACCATAAACATTCTTTGGCCATCGTGAATCTGCCGTCATTAGCAATGAGAGTTATCTTGTTGATCACTTTTTGTAGTTCAGTGCTCATTTGAATGTATTGGTTTTTGCTTTTAGTATCGCCTCCGATATGGTTGCTGCTACTACCAGTACCGTTACTAATAAATAGCAACGAAAGACATCCAACATGAAAAATTGACGATAACGTTAGCCACCACGGCGTCAGCAAACATCTCTCACTGACCATCTTGTCCGTCAATTCATTCACATTAACCACCACATCCGAAAGCAGTGACAGGTTTGGATGGCTTATTGATAAATTGGGGTTGATCAATTTAAACACACAGCGTGTATGGATGTGACATAAAATGTTGTAATAAATTAAACGGAAATGGGAAACTAGGCCAAAGGAGTACTTGTTCTTGCGATGACTATTCTGGGTATTATTATTATTATTATCATTGCCATTTCGTTTCTTGCCATTGCTTTTTCCTTTCCTGTTGTTGCCATAACTTTTTTCATAGATTTCGCCATCCTCTTCCCCTAATCCATACTTTTTCATCGACTCGTTCCAGTTCAACAACGAGTTTGTCAGTTTCTGTAACTTGTCGTCTGGCAACATCAGTTCCGGATCACGCTCAAGTTCATTTAGAGCCAAGCAAAGTTTTACCAGCCCAAAAGTTAATATTGATTGCCAGCCGTCTTCTAAAAACTTTTCTTTTTCTTGTTGTTCTTTCAAATCTTCAAGTTCTTTTTCTCGTTTTCGGGCTTGTGTTGATGGAGAAGAAGAAGAAAGGCATGAATTGGACGATGAAGAGAAAAAAGATAACGGTTTTGACGACGGAGGTGAAGGTTTCTGGATCTTGATTTGGTCTCCAAAAAAACTAAAGACCCGGCCTGTATCAACACACAGCAACCTATCCATTACAAAAACTGCCCAAAACACGTTTTTTCTTTTGATTTTTTCATAGTCTGCAATGTATTGATCAAATATGGCAGTACAACTCAAATCAATGCCAGAAGCTAGTCTTATTGCTTGACCGAGGGCCATCCATGCAGAGGATTGGCGGTGGCAGGCGCGCAAGTAGAAGGAAATTAGGAGCCAGCCTTGGAGAATTTCTGTGGATTCCCATTCAAAAGAAAAGGATTGGATGACTGTGTAGCCTTGTTCGAATAACTTTTCTTCTAATCCTGGTTCAAACTGTGGAAACTCAAACTCTTCTTCTTCATCGTCCCCCTCACTATCACTTTCTTTATCACTGTCCTTGTTCCTATTTCTTTTAGTTTTAGTTTTAGTTTTAGTTTTCGATCCATTCTTTTTATTAGAGCCACCGTTTCCAGAAACTTCAGCAAACCTAATTGAAATTGCACAACAAACGCTCAGCAGTGCCATATACAAGCAACATCCTCTCTTGTCAGCCGTCGCTTTGAATGTCTGAAACTGTTGCAAAAACATTGATTCGTGCAGGATCGAATAGATTGGGTTAATGTTTGCAAAATAGTAGTGAAGAAGACGGTCGCAGAGGCCAGAGTCTATGAGTGGGAGAAGTGGAGAATCATTGGTATGGGTATTGGAGTTGGGATTGAGGTTGGTAAACGAAGGAATGGTACGTGGAGGAAGGTAATGTCCGCCCGACATGTTCCAGCCATATGCTTGAGTACGAGGTATCGTGAACATTGGAAGAGCTAACACAGTATCATTTTCTTCGCCACCGCTCTCACTCCCACTATCTTCTTCGCTATCAATTTCATCCTCAATCTCTTTTTCTTCAACAACAACATCATCCTTATGTCCGCTTTTACGTTTCTTGGATTTGGGTATGGATTTGGTCCTACCTTTCCGTTTCTTGGTATTCTTATTCATGGTGTCTTTAGCTTTAGTCTTATTGTTAATATCCATACTTTCGTTTTCATTTTCATGTAACGATTCAAGTAATGACAACCCCAACCTTCTTGGCAAATAGTTGATGTAGCGTCTTGTGTACCTCAACTTGAAATTTTTGCAAAGCTGGTGTTGTGGAAGTTGAGGATGTGCAGCTTCATGTACACTTCCACTAATACCGCCATTACCACTATTGTTTTCGTTTCTGTTTTTGAAATGTGTACTAGGATGGTTATTTTGCCCAGCGCTTAGATGATTGTTTGAGTTGCCGAGTATGTAAAGGTTACGATCAGAATCGCTGTGGTGCGATAAAAAGTTGGAAAGTTGAGTGTGCGCTTCTTCAATAGCGTAATCATCACTTTCCTGCACCTCATTTCCATTTCCATGCCCCATTCTGTTTAGATACCCACTATCATTGTTTTTGTAATTGTTGCTGTGGTTGGGGTTGGAGTTGGGATAGTTATTTTGATTAGCTTGATTAATTTGGGCCTGTAAACTAAAAGTTTTTGAAATGGTTTCCAAAGAATTTGTAACTTTTGCGAGTTCAGAAGATATTCTAGAAAGATTACTTGAAAGATTATCTGGAATGTCATCCGAGAGTGTGTTTGAAATGGGATTATGAGAAATTGAAAGCTCTGTGGGTTTTTGAGGCACTTGGTCGGGTATTAATGTAACGGTATCAATGTAACTATCATCGCTGGTATCACTATGACTATTGTTAATGTTATTGATATTGTTACTGTGGCTGTTGATACTATTTGTATTAGCGTTGATAGGGTTGGCATTTGAGAAATTGGTTAAAGGATTTTGTTGGATACTAGGATGACTTAACCTGCCCAAGTGCATACCCTGAATAGTCGCAGCATTAAGACTCGACATGACGGAATTGAGGCTTGAAGGGGCAGTAGTAGCTGCAGAATTAAGACCTGGAATTGCAGGGAGTCCAGAATAAGCATGTTTTTGTCCAGTTGGAGTACTATCATTGGTAATGTTGTTATTGTTGTTATTATCGCTAGTATTACTAGTATTATTATTATTATTATTGATGGGTGAAAGAATGCATCGATATGAAGAAGATGAAGAATGTTGTGGAGGATGAGATTGGTCAAGTTGAGATTGATTTGTTTCGGATTGGCGACCAGTTATTGTACTTCTTTCTTTCGAAACCCGTTCATACAACCCATTTTGGAAAATATTGATTGAAGTTGGAGACGACGAGTAAGTAGAATTTAACGAAGATGGGAGAGAATGATGCGATGCCGAAGCATGTGGAGATGAAGAAGAAAGGCGTGAGGAGGCGGAAGATAAGGACGAAGGTGCCGGTTTAGGTACAGAGGTGTTTGAATAAGTGCACACAATTTGAGCATTCACACAAGCAACACAAGCAGGTTTGCCGTCACATTTTGTTTTTCGACGTTTGCATCTGTCGCAAGCTTTGGCAACACAAACCCGAGGCTTCTTAGTAGGTTTGGAGGAAGAGGGAGAAGAATTTGTTGATGGGAAAGATGAGGATGATAATTCTTTCCTGGAAGTGGGTTTCATGGATTTGACAGATTTACCTTCTTTGGCTGAAGTTTTGGTTTTCGACCGTCCAGGCTTTGTGGTAGTTGGTAAAGAGGTTAAGCTTTGTTCGGAAGACATTTCTGAAATGTTGTTGGTCTTGATATTGTTATGATGGTTGCTTGACGAGTTTGTTACTGGAGAAGTTGACGGCAATGGTGGTAGTTTGGAGGACGATTCGGCGATACCAGAAAGTGTTTCGAGGTTTGACATGATTTTTTATTTTGTCGGAGAACGAAGAACTGGAAGAGGCTGAGAAGAGGGTGGAGAAGTGATGTGTACGTCCCAATTATTAAATTATTAAATTATTAAAGTATTAAAGTAAATATAAAAGCATTAAATAAGAAACAAAAAGCAAATCAAGTATTAACCATCAGCCTTGATGATTTTTTAACTGAAACTTTCATTAAAGCTTTGCTGGTTTCGTTAAAAAGTAATGTCGAAACCAAAAAAAAAGCCGTCAGAGTAAAAGTACTATATTCACCAGTGGCACAGAAACACCCAAGAAAAGAGGTTCCGAGAAAAAAGTAGCCATGTTCACAGAGGAAGTCAGACACACACATAGTTTTGTTTTGCGCTGTGCCAAGATAGAAAGCCGAGCAGTCGCTACGGCATTTGATAAGCCACTGGTAAAAGACAAATAGTCAGGTGAACCCCATGTGATCAACTATGACGCAATGTGGCTGTTGCATTTGTTGCACAATCTGTCATGACAAGCATTAGCTTCAACGGCTTTTTGTGTCGTTTGGACAATTTTCTTTTTTGTAGTGTTTTTCAGGTTTTGTCTAATTTTGGGATGGGCGCTGTAGCAAAGTCTTGCGGCATTTTCAAGAAATTCGGATTGTGTGCATACACACAAACACGACGTGACACAGAAATACGACACAAGGCAGAGAAAATGGTATAGCACAAAGTGCAAAGTGGAATTTTTTGGAGAATGATGCTACAAATACGTGTACAGCCTTGTTTTCCTCGTGCTGGTTGTACGTTGCTTTAGTTATAGGAGCATTGAGCACACCGCCCACAAGCGTAGGTGTAGGTGTAAAGTGAGTAGAAACAAGAGTGAAAAGTGCGCGAAAAATGCGTGAAAGAAGGCTCAAGAAACACGTCAGACAGAAACTACGGGTCTTTTGAAAGAATTGGTGCCGGTGGACCACTGTTCATTGTGTCAGTTGCAGCCGATAAAGGAATTCAAATTCAAACTGTGCTACTTGGTTATGTGACCAATGCGAGTCACACAGTGGACCCTGGGTTGATGCAATTCCATATTTTAGAAGGGCGGTTTAGAATAGAACGCCAGTTTCATGTAAATTATTCAAATAAGAATTTTGAATTTTCAGCAAAAAAAAATTAAAATAAAAAATTAAAATAAATGCTGTTGTAGAAAAACCCGATACAAAAAAAAAAAAAAAAAAAAAAAAAAACAGAGTTGGAAAACGTCAAAACTGTAAAAACAAAGAAGAGCCGACGGGCTTTTTGAAATGGGAACTAGGACAAAAAGTTTAATACCGGCCTGGTATTTATTTTTTTTGCTTCTTCCCACAGACGTTGCTTGACTTGCTGCGTGTTTTCATTTATTTTTGCTTTTCGACTGGACTTTTTCTTTCATTTAAATATTTCCATTCCCAATATTTGATTTCATGCAAAGAAAACCTCTTCTGGTCTTTTAATCTGTCGACTATTGTTTTTCGTTACTTTTCGCTATTTCCACTCCTTTCAACCTTTCATCGTGTTACAGTAAAACCACGAAACTTCTTAAAAATCAGCCTTGACTGTTTTGTTTTGTTTTTTTTATATATATAGTTTTTGTTCTTGTTATCGTTTGTAGTTTTTTTTATTTTTATTTTTTATTTTATTATTGCTGGAAAAGCAACAGCAACTAATATTTATTTTTATTTATTTTTTTCTGTTCTGGGATATAGTTACGCCGTTGAACATTGCCTAAATAGAAATAACTTTTACCTCTTCTTCTTCCAACCTTCAATCCTAAATCATCACTTCCTATTCCTTAACCCCCAATCCCCCAGTTACTCCAATGCTACGAATCTTTGCTCATTGGCAGCTGCCACTAGTCTGCGCCTTTGTATGGTGGGGCATGCTCATTGCCATGCTAGCAGTCTGGTCCGCAAGCGGCAGACCCAGCTACCGCACCAACCAAAAGGGCTATACACTCGTCTACATCTCCGACGTTGGTGGATATGTCCTCAAAGCCCTGTTCATCCCATGCGCTGCCGTCCAAGGCGTGTTTTTCGTGCTTTCTTTGGCTGCGGAGCGCTATCTGCGCCACGCAGGCAGATTATGCCGAAACAATAGGAGGCGTGAAAAGGTGTTTGCGACAATCGCAATAGTCCTGTCGATTCCGGGTCAAATTGGAATCCTCATGGTTGCCGTTTTTGATGAAATCCGCTACAACAAGGTCCACTACTGCATGCTCATTGTGTTTTTGTGCTGCATCGGTGTTTCCATCATGTTCACCATTCTTGAATTCTTCTATCTCGACAATTCGTACTCAGGCGTGCGTAGACTGAGGGTGTCGTACACACTGAAGGCTTGTTTTTTGGCTGGCGCCCTTGTGCTCGTGATAGGTTTTGCAGTTTCGCATCAAAGGCGGAAAAGAGTCGTTGCTGCTGTGTTTGAGTGGTTTTTGGCATTTTGGTACGGATTTTATTTGTTGACGTTGGCGTACGACTTGTTTCCAGCGTTCAGGAGAAACAGCAGAGCTGACCAGGCCGAAGCTAAAATTGATGATACTATTACGCATTCGTGGTTAGGTAAGAAAGCCAATTATGATAATCAAGAGCTCGTGAATGAGAAGTATAATGTAAATGGAAATGGAAACGACAGTGATATTGAATCCAATATTATTGTTAATAATAATAACATTCATCCAGCTGGAGGATATACTCGTCAACCTCGACAAAACCGTCAACCTGCTCCCCAAATGATGCAAATCAACGATCCTTCTTCAAATCCTCACTCAGACTCTCACTCAAACACCCCAATTGGAAACCTTGTTTATGAAAATAGAAAAAGCCATTTAGGCGAAACTGGTGAAATGGAGTACGTTGAAAAGGATTACATCAATAGTTCTGATCAGTCATATATCGAAAGCCAACCACCAAACCAAATTCCTAGTCAATACCAATACCAACCTCCAAATCAGCCATACAGCAACAACAGCCATCATCATCACCAATCCAAATTGAGTTCAGATCAACGCAGTTCGGAGTCCGAAGCTACAGCAATTGATTATTATCAAAACCAGACTCAAACCCCAAACCAAAATCAAATTCCTCAGCAAAACTCACGGCAGCAGCAGTACCAAAACCAGAATATAAATCAAAGCCCACAGTATTAAAAATAATAATAATAATAATAATAATACTAATAAAATAAACTAGTAATGGCTTATTCAGGGTTTGAGTGTTTTGAACTTTTTTTTGTTCTATTTTTTCATTTTTTGTTTATTTATTTGTCTTAATTCAATCAATTTAATGGTTTACTTTTATCACCAATAAAATTTGTAAACGTAACAAATCAAAAATAAAAAAATTAGCATTCAACTATTTCAATTAGTTATCTAGTTTGCCAAAACTATTTACATTTCTTTTTTTTTTTTTTTTTTTTTTTTTTTTTTTTTTTTTTTTTTTTTTTTTTTTTTTTTTTTTTTTTTTTTTTTTTTTTTTAGGAGTTATTGTAGTTATTGTAGTTATGGTAGTTATTGTTCTTTTCCTCCAAAACCTTGTTTATTTGGTAGGAATGACAAAACTCCAAGGATGCTCAACTTCACCATACTGAATCGAAGAAATCCAGTCCGCAACCTGTTCCGTCAACTGGCCAGCCTGCTTACCTTCCTGCAATGGCACATCAATCTGCTCTCCGTGATAACCAATCTCCTTAATAGGCGACACAACAGCTGCAGTGCCTGCACCAAACGCTTCCACAAGCTCTCCCTTCTTGGCCCGTTCACTAATCTCGCCAATAGTACAATATCTTTCTGAAACAGTCCACTGTTCAGGGTCCAATTTCTCGCGAGCAAGCTCCAAAATGGACTCACGAGTAACGCCTTCCAAAATGGTACCGTCAAGAGGTGCAGTCACCAACTCCTTTTTGCCAGTTGCGTTGTCCTTGAAAACAAAAAAGGCATTCATGGTGCCGACTTCAGTCACTTTGCCTTCAGGACCAAAAAGCCACAAGTTTTGTTGGTAGCCACGGGAAGCAGCCTCGGCCTGGGGCTTGATGCAAGGAGCGTAGTTGGCGCCAAGTTTCTTGTCACCGGTTCCGCCGGGCCAGGCACGGGTCGCGTAGTCGGTAGCTTCTAATCTGACAGCTTTGAATCCGGTCGGGTAGTAAGGACCGACTGGTGACGCAATCACGTAAAAAAGTGCTTCACCTGGCAAATGGATGCCCAAGCCGGCCTGGGTACCAATCAAAGTGGGTCTCAAGTACAACGAGTACCCTTTACCTTTTGGAATAAATCGTTTCTCGAGCTTCACAAACTCGGCAATCAGCTTGAGCATGGTATCCTTGTCAAAAGTGGGCAAGCAAATACGGTCAGCAGACTTGTTCATGCGCACCATGTTACGGTCGGGTCGGAAAATGCGGACATTGTCCTTGGAATCGACATAAGCTTTCAATCCTTCGAAGCATTCAAAAGCGTAGTGGAAAACAATGGCGGACGGGTCGAGACTCAAGTTCTTGAAAGGTGTGATTTCTGGGGCTTGCCAGCCATCCTTGTCGTTCCATTTGATAGTAAGCATATGGTCTAAGAAGAAATATAGGATGTGTTAGTTATGGTTGTGGTTCGATTTATCAGTTTGTTTGTCTTTTTCACTCAATTCAATATTATTAGTGTGTGTGTGTGTGTGTTTTCATTTTTTACGTACCAGTAAAGTTTTGACCAAATACCAACTGATCATTAGGCAACAGCTCCTTAGGCTTGGTAGTCTTTTCGATGGTAAGCTTGTTGAAATCAATAGGAGCCTGGTTCAAGCAAAAAGAAGAAGTGGAAAAAAGGGCAGCTTTTGAAGAAGAAGCCGATTTGCCGAGCAAATGGCGACTGAAAGAAAGCATTGTAAAGGTCTTGGGATATATAAATGAAAATAAAATAAATGGAAATAAAATAAAATAAATGAAAATTATACAAAAGTATAATAAACGTTGGTAGAAGAAAAGGAAGAAAGAAAGATGGTTTCAAGTGGTGGTTTTATTTTTTTTTATTTTTTTTACACTGGAAACCTGATCCGAGTAAGAAAGCTATGCGTGTATGTGTGTGTATGTGTGTTTTGTTGGTCAATTGAGTCACGAACCAGCGAGATTAAACGAAGGTATCTACGGATTCGGCTATCTACGGCCCTTGGGAACGGTAGCAGGTTTCTGTGTGGGTGTGCAGGAGTGTGGGTTAAGCGTGTGTTCGGTGTAGAAGTGAGTGATGCTGATACCAAGAGGTGTTTGATATGTGATAAATAATGATTAACAGAGTTTAGTAAACTAGGTAGTTGTAATAATAAAAGCTAGTTTACATTCAGCAACAACTTGACAAGAAAAACAAGGGGAGAATTCAGTTCTTACTGTCGACAATATGTGTGAAATTCAGTGATTAGAATAAAGTCATTGATGAACGAGTGAAATAAGATATGATGAGTCATGATTAGTGATTATAAGGTGAGCATTACATAATATTGTGAAAAGTTGCAGTAGCATAGCAACTTTTTCAGGTTATATCTGACATTTTATTGGCTGCCAAAACGCCAGGCCAATGTGATCGGCTCAATTCTAGTTTTTTTCAACTGAAATCGCTGCACAAGCACTTTGTAAACATGTCTGTAAATAAACCATTCGTAAAAATAAGCTATTGAATTAAAATACTGACTGAAGTTTTCATATACAAATGTAGCAAAATAGCAGTTGTAATGGCTGTGGCCATTGTAGTAGTGCTGTAGACTCATACGCTCAGACTCTCACTCTCACACTTTTTTTTTTTTTTTTTTCGCATCACCAAAAATTTCTCTCCTTTTTCTTTTTTTTTTCTTTTCAGATATATATATATATATACATAACTTTAGTTAACTTAGATACATTAAAGGTAAGTAAAGATATATGAGTATTGACACTACTGTTCTCATTATCATGCTCTATTTTGAATGTTTTGTCTGAGCTTTCTGCTATGATTCTGTGCATTTGTTTTATTGGGTACATGAAACTCGACAAAGTTGGTTGGCCAGATATTGTACGTCTGGTATTATCTGGCATAACAGGTTGTAAAACGGTGAGATTCGGTTGATCGGTTTTAGTCTTGAAACTGTTGTTATTGATACCTAAAGAATTACTATATTTTTGAAATTGCGAAGAATGGTTTCTTTTAATGAATGAAGCGAAGCACAAAGCCTTAATCAAAATAGTCGACTCTACACTGCCCTCATTACCATATGCTTCATGTTCGTCAAGCCACTGGTTTCTCTTATATTTTGCTCCTAAAATTCTTCAACCTTCGGAGTTTTCAACTTGTTCAAATTTCTATTACGCAATCTTTTTCTCAGTACATATAATTATTACCGGCAGGAAACATCTTCAACAACACGCTCGATTTATCTATTATCATTCATCTATTAAGCTCGCTTTTATAGGGTGAATTTTTGCAGTTTCTACTTGCTTTTTTTTTTTTCTGGTTAGCCAGCTTGTGAAGCATTTTATGAAATCCTACGGAAGTTATAGAAATATATGGTGGTGTGGCATTTGTGAAAAACCTATTGAAATACTTGTATTACCATAAAATCTCGATATCACGATATCAACCGTTTTTGTCAAAGACTTTGTTTATACTACCCTCTATTACTACTACCACTACCAATCCCGTAAACATCGTTGCTTCGCTTATACAATTGCACAGAATCTATTCCTCTTGAAATTTATAACATTCTTCTAACTTTTTATTATACTTTTACACAGATGTTGAGACTTGCTAGACCATCGCTTGCTTCCCAAGCTGCCCGCTCTGTTCGTTGCGCCTCCACCAAGGCCATTTCTACTCCTACCATCATCGACCTCGAAAGCCGTTGGGAGAAGATGACTGTTGGCGAGCAAGAAGACATCATTTCCCAACTCGCTGAGCGACAAAAGGGTTCTTGGACCGAGCTCACTGCCGACGAAAAGCGCGCTGCTTGGTACATTTCCTACGGCAACTGGGGTCCCCGTAAGCCCATCCACCCCAAGGGTGAATTTGCTGAGATCGGCAAGGGTGTCGTTGGTATCCTCGCTGTTTCCATCGGTGTTTTCGTCGCTGCCAGATTCTTCTCTGCTGGTGACGGCCGCACCATGAACAAGAAGTGGCAGGAGGCTTCCAACGAGATCCTTAAGGAACAGAAGGCTAATCCCTTCGGAGGTTATGATCAGGTCCAGTCTAACTAAACGTTATTTTTCCTTATTTTTCTTTAACTTGATTACTCTTGAACTTTTATTGTTGCCATTTTTCTTTCTATTATTATCATTTCATCTAACTATTAATATGAAAAAAAAAAAATTGAAAAAAAAATAAACAATTACAAAAATCACTTAGACCTATGCATACTTTGGCTATTTGGTTTATACTTTTTATCATATTTCATTTCTACATTCTGTTATTTTTTGTCTTTCGTTATTCCCTTTGTTTTTATTTTCCTTTTTTGCTTGATTTTTTTTTTCTATTCTACTACAATAACTACCTATATTTTTGATCCCGCCTATCCTAAACTATCTTACAGCTATTATAAACCATTTTCTACATCCTTCAATATATTTAAACAAATGTGAATGCATATAAACATGTCAGATATGACCGTTTTGGCAAGATTACAAGAATATAAAAAAACACCAACACGATTCTTAAAATCATAAATCACAAAGGTGTAAGCCGAGTAACTGGGCCAGCTAGTTATTAAATTCATTGTGTGTATATGTGTTGTAGACCAAATTAGCCTGGCCACCACCACCACCTACGAGCTTTACTAGCCTGTTTGTGTTGCCCAATAAAATGACAATGAATATTGCCCTCAAGTGCCGATTCTTGACAAAACACTGCTCACGGCCAATGTATATTTGGGAATGACGTTGCCTAAGTGTCGGTCTGAAAGATATGTGAAATGTATATACGGTAGTTAAAATCTATGATCAATATTTTAAGCACTTTGTGTTTGGACTATTTGAGGAACGGAAATACATGTTGAAGGTTTATGGAAAGGTTCCGGAATTGAACTTTTGTAGTCTTTCATTTGCGGTTCTTATAGCTGTCTTGAAGTACTAGTTCTCGAGATCGTTAGAAGGGGAGTGAATGGCGGCATAGCATATGTGAAATTTGTGAAATCTTTGAAACATACATTGTACTTTTCCTTGATACTGATGCTCGTAATGAAGTATCCAAGCATGTTTTGACCTGAAAAAATTCAAAACAAAACAGTAAATCACAAATCTCCTAAAGGTTCGACTGATATGTGTTATTAGGAGTAAAAAATTAGGACATTTAACGGTTGTAGGTAAGTCAGATGCTATGAATATTCATACTCCGCTGACTTTATATTAGACTATAAACCTTTTGAGGGCATTTCCTTTTCTCTTTGATTTTTTCGAGTTTCACTCCATGTTTATTGATTTCTGTTGTTGTAAATTGTAGAGTCTCAAACTCAGCTAGTTTGTATCGCACATACATCTCAACATACATTTAATTTTCATTTTTCTCTTGATTTTTGTTTCACCCCATTTAAATCACCAACTCTTTCCACTAGCATTTTATCTACATTGATTTCACACATCTACATATAACTACAGTTCAGTCAACACAATTCATAGCTTCTCACATGTGGAATTTAGTATCTAATACCCGAAGAGATCCAGGAAGCCAGTCACCATCAGGAGCCCGTCGAAGGGGTGGAGCACAGTCTTCGAACACTACTACCCACAAAGGCTTTAAACCGAAAAAAAACAATAATAACAATAATGCTACCATATTTCATGATCCTAATGTCGTAGGTATGGTTTGATTCTTTTTTTGTGTTTTTTAGTTTTCTTGTCACCATCAATACTAATATTATATTTTGTTTCGTTTTATCTGTTTTTAGATGGTGTTTTTCATCCTGAAGAAGAATTGATCAAAGGAATCACTACAGAAGATTGTTCCATTTGTGCCAATCCAATCAAATACCTTGCCAGACTCCCATGTAACCATTTCACTTGCCACAAGTGTGCATTAAGACTGCGTGCTCTCATGGACAACAATCAGTGTGCCCAATGTCGTACCGAAGGCAAAACAGTAGTCATCACCACAAACACAAAGCTTCATTTCGATCAGCTCAACCGATCCCAAAAAGTCGTAAAGGAAGACTTAAAACTAGGCCTTCGATTCAATGACGAGAAAGTGTACCAAGATACCATGGACTTGCTCAAACTCAATTGTCCATACAAACAATGTAATTTTACTGCCGAAAATCAATGGGCTCAACTTATTATGCA
Organism: Magnusiomyces tetraspermus; assembly: GCA_030578715.1. Lineage (NCBI taxonomy): Eukaryota > Fungi > Ascomycota > Dipodascomycetes > Dipodascales > Dipodascaceae > Magnusiomyces > Magnusiomyces tetraspermus. Next base: position 169,582 of record JAKTYL010000007.1, on the reverse strand, counting down.
CGTCAGAAACGAGCACCATTTGACATTTTGCTCATACTGCAAGTCGCACAAAAAACAGTTTTCTCATGAGTTTGAGCTTTATACCAAAGCAGCTCTCAAAGAGCATGAACAGAAAACCACGCCTGACGAAAACGGTTTCAAAGGTCATCCAATATGTACTTACTGCAAGATACGTTTTTACTCTCAAGATGAGTTGATACCCCATCTTAAAAGAAAACACGAAGAGTGTTTTATTTGTACAAGGCAGCAACCCGATGTGCCGCACTTCTTCCAAGACTATGCGGCCTTGGAACGCCATTTTGGACACAAGCATTATGTGTGCCCCGAGCCTTCTTGTTTGGAAAAAAAGTTTGTGGTTTTTGAGTCTCCGGTCGAGTTAGAGGCCCACAATAATGAAGATCATGCTAAAGGCAAACTGTCTGGAAGAACTGGTGGCCAAAGTTCTCAAAGTAACAATGAAAACACTAGTAACCAACGCAACATTATCGGTTCTACTTCTTCTAGCACTGCCCACGCCACCACTGCTTCTGGTAATTCTTCCTCCTCAGTTGGAGCACAAAGGTCTGGCAGCAGTGTTTCTCAAATACCCGGAGCACCGCCACCATCGTCCTCGCTTGCTGCCACTGCTTCTTCTCTTGCAACTGCTAGCCAAACCTCGTCGTTATCAAATACTTTTGATCCATCCGCGACAGCTGCTTCTAATTGGACAATCACCCCAGAAATGACAGCTATTGCTGACCAACGTCTTCGCCAACACATTAAAGCTTCCCTTCAAAACGACAACTCCAAGTACTCCCTTTTTAACAAAGCCAGTGATCAATTTTTGTCAAGCAACAAAAACGCGTATGACCTTTTGAACGATTACCGCTCTCTTTTTTCCCACATGAATCCCGAAGAATTGGAAAGAATTATTATTGGTTTTACAAATGTTATTTTGCACAACCCGGTCAAATCAAAAGAACTCAATTTTGCATGGGAACAGTACCGAATCAGAATGCAGTTGCCCAATGCCCAAGGACCGCTTGCCAATGCTCCTCAATGGTCAACCACAAGTGCCAAAATGCACAACACAGATGTTTGGGAAAACATAAAGTCGGGCACTCAAAGCAATTCTAAATTTCATCCAGTTTCTGGTACTGTTGGAGCTCCTGAGTCTGCTAGCTCACATCCTTCTACTCATGGCTCATATTCTTCTCCTCAATTTAGTGGTTTCCAGAATAACAGCAACAACAATAACAACCGTATTCCAAATGCACTCGCTAGTCAAAATTCTAAATCTTCTCGAAACACTACAAACTCGCCATTCAACAATAACAGAAACAATACCAATTCTTCATCACAACTAGCCCCCTCATCATCCTCACCTGCTTCACATACCTCATCTACCTTTTCTTTCGGCAGCCATTCCTCTGCTAACCAGCCTGCAGGAGGAAAAGGGAAAAAATTCAAAAAAAACCCTAAGCAGAGATAATTCGGTTTTCGGTGCCTCTTCAAGCTCAAATTCCAAAAATGGCGATAACTCTGCCTCTTCTTCCATGTTTCCCTTTTCTTCGAACTCTTCGAATGGACCTAAGAAGGGAAAAGGAAAGAAATAAAAGATAGCATGTGTATTTGTTGTTTTCACTTATTGTTCTATATTCACAGTGAGGCTAACTTTCCACATAATGGGATACGGCTGCCATACTTGAAACAAAAAAAAAATAAAACAGAATGGCTTTTCTCGTATATATATGAAATAGATACTCCTGCACTGTGTTTATATAAAAAATATTTATTGTACGAAATATATCTACATCGTCTTTAAATTTTTATTTTATTGTACAATTAGGTAAAAGCAAACATATATACAAAAATTACATCAAAAACATCTGTAAAAAAATAGCTTTATTGCAAAGGTAATAAGTTTTGTTCCAAGTTGGCTTGTCTGCACAGTGGACATTCTGGTTTTTCCCTGCACCATTCAGTAATACAAGTCCAACAAAAGATATGTCCGCAAAGAGTAGCAGTTGGGTTTGTGAGTGACGAAAGACACAAAACACAGGACCTAGATTGTGGAGTAATGTAGGTCATGACTGTGGGATCTTCAAGGGAAATAGTCTTGTTGGGTGAGGCCGAAGAAGAGGATGAGGAAGAAATTGGATGCTTTTGAATCATGATTTGAGAAACAATTTCTTCAGGAGACATTCCAGACTTGATATCAACTTTTTGAGCAAGTTGTTTTTCTTCCCAAAACTCTTCATCATCTTCCTCCGAATCAAATTCATATTCGCTTTCACCATCACTATCGTCTCTCAACCTTCTTGTTTTGCTTTTATTCTTCTTGTTATTTTGACGCTCAGTACCGCTTTGTTTTTCATTTGTATCATTGGTTGTAGATTTACCTTTTGTTTTTGTAGAGATATACTTAATCAATTTCTGAACTCGAGGTTGTTCCCAAATCTCAAACCCAACTTTTCCAAGAGTTTGAATAAACAGCAAAGCACCAAGAACCTCATATCCACTAGTAGAGCCGCCTGCTCCACTTTCCTTGCTTGCTCCAGACTGTTGTTCGGGTTTGTGGCCAAACAAGTATCGCAAGCCAAATGCGCGCTTTAGAACCGAGTAATATTTACCTTGGAAATAGAAAAGCGCAAGATGAAGTGTAAGGAGGTATTTTACAACGTGAGAAACAGGCGAGGCATAAGACAAAACGTATGAAAGCATAGATAACAGTTTCCGTTTCATTCTGGTTTTCGCCGTAGCCATAGGAGTTCCTTGTGCTGTTGGTTTGTTTTTTTGTTTGTTAGAGCCCATATGGGTATCTTTTTCGCTATTGTTGGCATTTTGTTGCATTTGCCTCATTTTGGCTCGCTGAATTTCCATGGTTTCTTGCATCTTGGTCTTAGCGAGTAAGGTATCAACCCACGATTTGAAAGCTGGAAGAAGTGTCAAAAGGATATATGGCGTCACTGACTCGGCAATGGAATACAAAATTCTCCTGTCAAAAGAAGGGAGTTGTACTGGTCTTGTAGTTGTAGTCGATTGAGAAGGTTGGTTTCCGCCATGGGTATTGTTAGATAAAGTACTTGAACTGGCTGAATCACTTGAATTGTTTGAATTATGGGGATCTTTCTTGTGCTTATCCAAAACATAAAACATGTCACAATATTCTTCTCCCAGAGTCCTAGATCCAAGTCCTGTCGTTGTCAGCAAGTACAGTAACGAGCTTAAACTGCTGATTGCTGTCGAATGTGTATGGACAAATCGAGACCCCTTCCATTCTCGCAAAACTGTTTGAACTTTATCAAATAGCATTGATTCGATGTAAGAATCTTTTTGGTTCGCACGAACTAAGTACATCAGAAAAAAAATGTAAATGTTAGATCAAAAATGATAATTTGAAAAAGGTAAAGCATAATTAACTAAACATACTAATTTCTGGTGCTCCAGCAGCTGGAAATTGAAGTGCTGGCCTACCGAGAGCTCTTAATCCTTTCAATCCATTTGGTCCTGTACTTGAATTGTTATCTGAAACTGGCAATTGAACAATTGTGTCTTGTTCATTATCAGAGTTGGGTATCAAAAGATCTGACATTGGAAACTGATAACAATAAAAAGAATTTTAATAATAATAATAATAATGGTTGGGTTTGATTTTGAGAGAAAATTAATTATTTCAAAAAAAAATTGGGTGAATCGAATGGTGATAGAAGAAAAATATGGCGGGGAAAAATATCTCGATTAGTTTTACCGAGGTTTCGCTTTTTTGGTGTTGTGAAGTATTGGCTGTGTTAATAACATACTCACTACATATTTTACTCTCACAAATCTACACAACAACCATTCAAACCAAGTGTGCATGAAAAAAAAGCAGCCCGGTGGTCTGGTTGGTTACAACAACCGGATGAATCCAGTTGCTCTCCCGGTAGACTGAGATTCGATTCCCTTGTCGGACTTCTTCTACCGGTAAGAGCATTGAGTCAAAAAATGGACCGTGACGTGTAATGCGGCTCGGGCTAGGACTCCGAAAAAGCTCAAAGTCAAATTTCGGGTATCGATCGTATATGTCTTCACCCCCTCCATTGACTGAACAAAGCATGGTGAAAATCTATACCAACGAAGAACAAACAACGACAGGTGGGTCCACCTGTCACGACCAAAGACCGTGGTCATACCGTGCTACTCAGTAACTCTGTAGCACAGTCACTCCGAGTGACACTAATGTAGTTTCATAGTCTATAAACCAATACAATCAATCAATTAATCAGAGAGTGAAAAAATGAAAAATTGGATAGTTACAGAACAATTCAAAAAGTTATTGTTACATCAAAAAAAAAAAAAAAAAAAAAATATTAGCATCGTAATATTTGAACATTAATATCGTCTTTGATCTCAGTAAAAAAAAAAAAAACGAATTGAAAGAATTATAATGTAAAGTAAAATACATTTGACTAAAAACAAAACTAAACAAAAAACAAGAGAATTTTCCAGACTGAACCAACAAAATAAGTAAAGTATTTTTTTATTACCTCAATGTCTGAACTCTCTAGAAAACCTTTTTTTTATTTTAAAAAACAGAATTCATTTTCACATAAGGAAAGAAGAATAAGAAAATAACAAAAAATTCAAACAAAAATTAAAAGAATTAAACAGCCAAACGATTTACTGGGTGTGTATCAAACCATAATAAAAAAAAGAAAACTATTATTCAAAATCCAACTACTGATAACGCTTATTCTTCAAGTTCTTTCCAGCAGCAATTGCTCCAATGCCAGCCCTATAGTCAGGAGCTCTTTGGGCCTCCAAGCGCTCATAGTAGTCATCGCTTTCGCCCCATTTATCAATACCTTCTGCGTTTCTGTAAATGTTGAGTTTCTCTTGTTCCCAGGATTCCTTAACATCGTCAAAGCCAGCACGCCAGATCTTTTCGTGGCTTTCCTTTTGAAGACGTTCGTTTTCACGACGATCTTCTTCTTCGGCCATCCACTCCATGTGCTTGATATCATCAGAAGAAGGCTCGTAAATGTGCCAAATAACGTAATGGGGAAGACCAATAACAGAAAGGCCCATTCTTCGGCACATCTTTCCAAAGCCTTCAGTCTCTGCATGCTTTTCAAATGAAAAGGCAGGGAAATGGGCACCCTTTCTAAAGACGCTGGCTTTTGACAAAATAGAAACACCACCAATACCATCAAGCTCCATTTCAACATTTGGGTCACCATAAGGATCACGGAGATATGCCAAATGTGGTCTCCAAGTGGCATATTCAGCATAACCTTCGACAATACAGGCATCTTCATCAAGAGTGTCTGCAAGCTGAAGACCGGTTTCAGACTCTTGCCAAGAGTTCAAATCATAAGGCTGCTCGTTACCCAACCAATCGGGCAAAGGACGCCAGACATTAGGAACAATAACATCCTTGTTATGAGCCATTAAATCTTCCAAAATACTAGGCGGAACAGTTTGCACATCAATATCTCTCCAGTACACCCAAGAGTGATCAGGTCTTAAAGCAGCAGAAAGCAGCCAGTTTCTAGCACGGGCCATGAGCTTACGACGAGGACCCTGAGCAGCGAAACCGTGACGATCCGAAAAGCCTTGACCAATAGCTTGACCAAAATCCTTTTCAAAGATTTCAATAGATCCAAAGTGCTTGGACGCGTCAGGCCCTTCCTGAATCTCGGTGAGGTATTGTTTGAGAACGCCCAATGTATCATCCTTGGAATCAGACACAAGGAAGGCAAGGTCGATGAGGTTGTGGGGGTATGTGAGATTAACCATATGACCGAAAAACATTGCCATATGAGGAGTTGCGTCACGAAGTGGAACAAGGAAAAGAATTCTTTCACCACGCAGAGCACCGTTTGGGTGACCATCTAAAAGCGATAAGTCGTAATGGTATACACTTGGAACATTTGGATCATCTTTCATAGGTACCCTGCTGCCAATAGCGATTCCTGTTGGAATCGAGAAGGGTGATAAAAAGAAAAAGATGGTGAGTAAAAGAAAAGTGATGACACCCAAATGTTTTGGGCTCGAAAGAACTGCCTTAAAAGCAGAAGGTCTTTTATATCCAACAGAAGGTGATAACGGTTTCATTGTGAAATTATTATCAAAAACAAAAAAAAGAATGGAATGTGAGGTTGAAAAGGCTGAATATTGGGCTTGTGTGTTAACAAGAATAGTTCAGAGCTTCAAGAAATGATCCGCCTACTTTGGGGAAAAAAACAAGCTTATTTAACGCAAAACTAGGTATTGGAAAAACGCAGGGTGTATATTTTTGTTTCTAGCAAAAATTCATATTCTCCAGGAAACTAGGGTATCAAAATCAGACCAAGTGGGCTCGTTTTCAATGTTTTTTTTTTTTTTTTTTTTTTTTAGCTTCGAACGGGATCAAGCAGGCTAGAAAATAAAAGAAAAAAAAACAAGTTGTAAGTGGTAATAATTTGACGAGGAAAGCAGGTTTCAGTAATTTTTGGATAGAAAAAAAAAGAAAAAAAAAGAGACTGCGATGTAAGGACAGCATTCACGAAGGGGCGGTTTCTGCCATTCTTGTGTGTGCTGAAATAAATAGGTATTGTATATCGTATACATTACTAAATATGATATTGCAGGTGTTGTAATGTCATTTCTCGGAAACCTTGGTGGCTCTGAAAGGCTGGGATAACTAGGCAGGGTAACCACTATTATTTTGGATGGGTCTTGACTAGTTTGTGATAGCCTTGTCTCAATTACACACCTCAGATATCTTCATTTAATAAAAAGTCCAGTTTGTTCAATTGAAGGTGCTTGAAACCTAAAAAATATGAATAACATGATCAATGAAGAATGAGTTTTTTGTTTTTATTGTATTAGACTGATGAAAAACAAAAGCTTGTGAAAGGAAAAGATTAAAAATTGGAACAACACCAGCAACATCAACGATAAACGGATAGTGAAGTATGTTATTTAGTAAAAAGAAAAGTTTGAAATTGATTTTTAAATATTTGGCGGGATTGAAATAATCTAATATCTTCTATTTGGCTGTCTAAAATATTAGCTGAAAAGACTCATTAACCATGATTTCAAGGCTGCTTGTGACTTTGATCCACATGCAAATTACTTTCTAAGTTTAAAAAAACTAACCGAGAAAACTTTAAAACAGTACGATGCTCTAAAATTGTTACAAAGTTTATGGCATCTATGAAATCTATAAACTTTTAAAATTTAAAATTCTGATTCATTATATTTATTAATTACAACTATAAAAGTACATATCTACCAAAAAACAAAACAAGATTAACAGCATTTGCCACTCAAAACACAAAACTAATATTTTTTCTTTTTTTCAAAAAAATTAAAAATAAAAATCTACTTTTGCTGAGCCGACAGCTGTCGGGGTTTAACAGGTCGTGGAGGTTTCTTTGACTCGCTTGATCCTGGCTTTTGCGATGGCGAACTTGACGAAAACGACTTTTCAGCTAAAGATTTGTTGGCTGTGCCTGCGTTTTGGTTTGGTCTCAATTCCTTCATTGTAGATTCTGCACGTCCCAATGCTCCTGGGCCACTAAAACTGTTATCGGTTGCGCCAAAAACAGGACTTCCTTCGCCAGGGGTAAGTGCACTAGGAATTGAACTACTGATAGAGCTTGCAGATTGTGTCTTGTTCAAATACAACTTGTAAGCTACATCAGATTTAGACGACGAATGTGTAGGTGGAGTGGGTAATTGTTTGCGTTGCTTAGGAATAAGAAGGGCAGGGTCATCACCAGAAAGAGATTGTCGAGATGGAGGTGCATCTGGAATATCATCGTCTGAGTCAGACTCAAAAGAATATCTTTCGCGGAGAACTGGTGGAGCTTTGTTTGGTTTGGAATGAGAGCTGGTAGTAGGTGGTGTTGGAAGACTTCTGTGAGGGACAGGAACAGGAGACTGCAAGGAAAATTTTGCCGCATTGAGCTTCTTCACTTGGCCTGGGGACAATGATCTGGAGCGCTGGCGTTGGTGGACTGTCTTAAGTCGAGAGTTTTCCGAGTTTCTAGTACCTGTGGGTGTAGATGTACCCGATACAGTTTTTGGAAGTCGGCGGCCACGAGGACCCTTGGCTCTCCCTTTAGTCATATGCGTCAATTCCACTTTAGAAGGCTCACAGACTTCAAAACTATCAGCCCTGGCTCCTCTTGAAATATCAGAGGTGTCAAATGTGTGAGCTTTGGTCAGCCCTCCCATTCTTCCTTCGAAGCTAGGAGAAAAAGATTTTCCAGAATCTTTCATGGCAACAAGAGGCTTGCCGCGTTGAAGAGCAGCAGAAAGATCGGTCGCAAATGATTTGGCCGTCTTTTTGTTCAACACAGACGGGATATGGGGACTACTGTAAAGCTTGTCATCAGCTTTCTTTTGTGCCTTTTCAGCAGCATTGGGACCAAACAGTACTCTTCGAGCATTCATAACAGGATCTTCTGCATCTGCAGCTGAGTCTGCAGACTGGGTCTTGTTTTTCAACTGATCAGGAACAGGAGGAAGCGGAGAGGCGAGTTTGGAAACAACTTTTTTACGCGAAGTTGCTTTTGAGGGAGATAATTGGTCTTCTTCGGTAGTATCAAAAACAGATGGTCTTGACAAAAGAGGAGGATTGTAATGGTTAAACTCGTCTTCAATCTCTGCATTAGAGTCAACTAAATAAGAAACAGGTTTCAAACCAGCTCGGGTAGTTGATGCTCTAGTAGGTCTACTAGCAATAGATTGTGGGTTGGTTCTCTGAGACAATGGCTTGATAGAATTAGTATCAGCACTTTTTTGGCTTGTAATAGGAGACTGAGAAACGCCCGAACGAAGAGCACGGAGCTTGGCTAGTGCGTCTGAAGGAAGTTCTGGTTTTCCAGAAATACTAGCACCAAAGTCAGGCTTTTGTGGCACGTTAGGTCTAACGCTTGCACTTCTGGTAATAGATGTTGAACTTCTTGCTAAACCATATTTCTTTTCTGGGAGTGGAGATAACTTGTGAGGAGACTCAGGATTGCGAGAAAGCAGTAGTGAGGGTGAATCTTTATAATCAGTTACTGTTGATTCATCTTTTCCCTCATTTACGTCATCTCTGTTGTCAGTCTTTTCCAAATCCGATTTAAAGGTGTCAGGCCTTGGGCTATTGGCAGATCTAGAAGGCGGAACCTCAGGAGGTTTCGAAAACACTGGCTTTTCGGCAATAAATGAACTCGCGCCGGCGGGTTTAGGCAGCGATGATTTAAAAGTAGGAACACGATTGTTAAGACTAGGAGAAGACTCAAGTGCGTTCGAACTCTGTTGTGATGTTTTCTTTAACGCATTTCCCAACCATGTTTGTCGGGTAGGACTCCAGCGACGAGTGTCGGTGTGTTTCAAGCCTGATCCAGAGGGATTTGTGTGTAAAGGCGAAGAATCTTCTGTCAAGTGAGAAGGTGATTTAGATGGAGTCACAAGGGATCTTTTAAAATTCTCAAATTGTAAATCGTCTTCATCGGCGTCTCCATTGGTATTTAGCCCGCCAGCTTTTGATGGAAATTCGTAAACACTTTGAGACAACAGTTTTTCGTCATCCAAGGCGGCCCTAGGAAATTTAGCATTGGGTCCATCGTGAAGTGGCCTACCAAAGGGTCCAGTGCTAAGTCCTAAACTATTGGTATCTATGGTGGTAGCAGATTGGGTTCGACCGTGTCTGTAGATCGATCTGGAAGGAGAAAGTCTATCTGTTAGGCTAGGCAAAGCAATACCATCAAAAATATTTCCAGAATCAGGCTGAGATCTGAAAATAGTGCTTTCACGTTTGAGCATAGCACTCTGAACAAAACCGCCTTTACTGGGTGATGCTGGCCTTGAAATAGAAATGGAATGTGATGATCTGGATGCCAAAAAGCTTCCAGCAGGGCTTATAGAGCTTGAAGATGTCCTCAGATCAACAGTGCTAGGAGAAAACTTAGGGCCTGAAAGAATTGATTGCCTAGAGGGGCTTACAAATGAAGATCGTGTACGATCTAAAGGTGGTGGTGTTGAAGGGGTAGATAATTGTGGACGAACAGGGGGTTGAAGAGTGGGTGCCATTCCAGGCATAGGAACCCGGCCATTGACAACTGAATTCATTTGATTATGGGTGTTGTGCTCCTTTGTTATTTGAAACGATTTCAATCCAGTGGTGGCTGAACTAGGAATAGGGGCGATGACTTTTGGCTCTTCTTTGAGAGCTAACTTCTCTTCAGGTTTTTCTTCAGTCTTATCGTTCCAAGTTTCAAGCTTCTTTTCGCTTGGTTTGATGCCAGATTTCTCAGCCTTCTCAGCTTTGGTGTCATTATTATCGTCACTGTCGTTTTCCAAAGATTTGGATTGTGGTGCTTTTTGAGACGACAAAGATCTAGGCTTTGGGGGTACTGATTTAGGGCTAGGCTTTGTAGTAGTAGTACTTTTTAATTTTGAAATAACAAATTGATTTTCATCAACGTTGTTTTTCTCAGCATCGCCGTTGACATGTTTGTTTTTGCTAAGCAAAAGTTCCTGCTTTTTAGTTTCCTTAGAGCCTTTATCTTTTACGGCTGAAGAATCGACAATTGATTTAAGCTTGACGTTAGCAAATGGAGCAAATTCTTCAGTGTGGGCATCTTTTTTGTGAGAACCGTTTGGTGATGTAGTACTCTTTAAAATTGGAGCTGCAAAAATTTCAGACTCTATCTGGCTTTTAGATTTTGTATGAGATTCGTTTTTAAGTACGGATGAAAGATTTGGAACCTTGAAAACGTCTTGGTCACCATATTTTTCGGATTTAGAAAAAGGAGATGGCTTAAGAGATTTCACAGATGCTTTGACTGGCTTCGAAATATGTTTTTCTTCCTTTTCACCATTCTCAGAAGGGCTTTGTTTTGAAGCAGCATTAGAAGCCGAAGGAAACAAAGGCAGTGTTCCAGTGGGACCCGCAATTGCTTCAATGGTTTTCTTGATCTCTTCTGCTTTGGTGAGCTTTGAGTTTGCTGACTCCGATTTAGCAGGCAATGATGGAATGTTTCGTGCATCGCTCAATGTCTTGAAAGAGTCCGTGTTTACATTATCGAAATTAGCAACAGATGTACGTTTTTCTGGTGATAATGAGCGGGTTCTTTCAGCTCTAAGAGCCTGGCGTCTCTTTCGGCCCTCAATGATCTCTTGCTCTAGTTTTCTCTGTCTTTCTTCATCTTCACGATCACTAAATTCAACAGTTAGTAAATACTTTACCCAAAGTAAAACATAACACAGCCACACAAAATATAAAGAAAAACATACGTTTTTTCGCCGAGCTGCTTAATGCGCAGAAGGAAGTCATTGACCTCGGACTGAGTAGAAGAATCTTCGTCCATGGCTATTTAGAAGGCCACATGCAGAAAGGCGCAAGTAGAGCTTAGGAATTGACTAGTCAAGTGGAAATGAAGGTGAATGTCAAGGACAAGTGGGTAGAGAAAAGAGAAGGTGTCAAATCAGGTTGTTTCTTTGCGCTTGTATGCATGCATACATACATACAATAATCTAATCATCATGTGACCAGAATTAATCATGCACACGTGATAGATAGCACATTTCTTCGCGACAACCGCATTTTATATCTCAAAACTATGTAACGCGTCATTTGCTTTTTTGTTTCTTTTTTATTTTTTTATTTTTTTATTTCACTACATTTTGGTTCAACATCGTTGTTCAAACTTTTAATAGAAACAGACAAAACTAAACTGCTTTGCATATCAAATGGGAATACCTACTTGGAAACCTACCGGAGAACTCGATTCAGATGGCTGTGTCCGCAAGAGACAGCGAGTGGAGACAAGTTTTCAAGACTTTTCAAACAATCTACGTTATTCAGTTGTAAGGTCTTCAACAGTAAGAAGTGACCAAAATGCCACTACACCATTGGAAAATAGAAGTAGCTTAGCTTCTGGAAATATTGATGAAGCATCCACAGACCCTCTTCTTCCACCTGTAATTCTTGGTGAAACATCTACAGAGTTTCTTCTTCCGCCAGTAGTTCTAGGTGCCTCTTCAGCTCCTCGTCAACAACTAACTGATAACGAGGCACAACGTCGAGCTATCTTGAACGGGCGAAGAACTAGCAGTCTTCGCCGAAGCAATGCTATGTCGTTTAGGAACATTCGTCTCAACAATACTACCTTGCGGTCAGTTGAAATAGCTGAGCCTGAACGACCTGTTCAATCTGGACTTAGAGAGGAAAATAATAGTTCTGATACTGGTATAAACCCAGAACTGCGCAATGCTGGCAGAAATTTAGCTTCTATGCTACTTTCTTCGTTTGTCAATAGAGAGCTAGGTAGTGATATCCCATTCATACCTTTGTCAATTTTCTCTACCGCAGATGGTGATAATTCTCTCATTAGTGCTATCACTGTTCCTGAAACTTCAAACACCCGAGCTGAGCCAAATGAGAGTAGTAGTCAAGAATCTCCAGCTAACAACACAGAACAAGCAACAGATGGGCCTGTAGCAAGTAATGACTCTGGATCTCAATCTGAGCAAAAGCCCACACCTGCTGTTGAGCCATTTATAAGAGAGAGCACTTTCTATCTTTCTCCATCAATAGAAACCGTTCCTGGCGAGCGGTTGAATATAAATCGTCGTAACAATCCCGTTCAAGAACAATCAAAAACTAGCATTACTGAGGGTGAAGCCAAATCCTCCATATCAAGACTAAACCAAATAATTATTCAACATAGCCCTTTTAGCATAAACTTTGCACTTAATGATTCAGAAGACTCTACTCAGCACTCAAGATTGCCTTACCGCAGCAACACTATTCAAACTTCACTCTTATACGACGTATTATTAGAAACACCTGTGCCATCACTGGATTTTCCTACAGATTTGCCGCTGGGTGATTTGGATCTTACTGGATTTGAAGCGTCACATTGGACCCAGCTACACACTGCTCTGGAAGCGTTAGAAACGGGTGCCAATGTTGTCGCCAATATCTGCACTTTATTACATAGATTCACCGAAGAACTCCGTAATGACGATTCAGATCACACCGAAAACGTTAATGAGCGTCGCCAGTATATTCAAGTAGCTCTACGAGCTTCGACTTCCAACACTTCAGTCAGTATTTGGGCTCGGGTTGTTTTTGAGGTCATCTCTCAGTTGTGGACAGAACGTCGCCGTTCTTTCTTTCCGGAGCGTCTGAGGACTAGAACTGAAATAGCATTTGCAGAAGCTCACATGCGCTTGAGTGACAATCCACCATCTTCTAATGAAAATAATACAGAGTCCACTAACGGTGTAGCTAGACATCGAGTAACTGCAATTATTCAAAGAATACACAATATTGGCATTCGTGAAACCGAGAGAGCCAATCGAGCTATGTCGATTTTAGAATCTATTGCTGACTTTTCTCAAAGAGTTCAATTTCGTCGGCCATTGGAGTATCGCCAGCATCCAGTTTTTGATGGAAACGTGAGTTTACGATTTATTTTGGCCATGCGCCGACGAGCTGCAGCTTTGCTTTCTAAATGTGAAAATCGGTCTTCTGAGTTTCGAGCTCTTTTGCGACAGCTTTAATAGCGGAGTATTTGGGCTCATCATATTCACCTTCATTTATCCTATTTTTATTTTTTTTTTCTATTTAAAATTATTTTTATGATTTTGTTATGATTTTTTTATTTTATTTGGCTATTCTTGATAACTAAGACTTGTTGTATATCTTCAAAGATTTATGTATGACTATTTTTTCCTCAAATGTATTTAGGTTATCTTTTTATAAACTATGAGTTTGTCAACAATGTTATTATGAATCTCTAATTGATCGAATTATTATACAATATAGTGAATATCAATATTAAAAGTATTTGATATATTATTGTGTCATTCTTGGTAGAGGCTTCAAAGCTTTGAATTTGTTTTGCTTAAACTCTTCACCAATTAACCCAAGCCTTTTGGCTGCTGGGAAATCATTATCCTTAACCGAAGCCGGCAAATCCAGGCAGATTGCATGTAAAAGCTTAGTTCCTTGCTTTTGAAAAGCTTGTTCAAATGTCTTGGAGGCAACATCCCAAAAGCCTCCTACAGCAGCGAAATGACCATCAGTCAAAAGGTTGGCTGGAGTGTTCAATATACGAGCCAAAAACTTCCAGGAATGTCTGATTGGGAATGGATGAACATCCGCTGAATGGAGCGGTTGACAACTAGTAATCAATGTCCAAGTAGCAGTGATACCAGCCATTCGTTCATTGTACTGACCGGGGCTTTCGCCTTCTTTCCAGCCCATATCTTTCTGACCTTGCTCTGTTCCAAGGGTACATGTAAATCCAATAAGAAATGGACACTTTTTGTAAAATCTGGCCATTAGTAGCTCTTCAAGCTCTGAAAAAGAAGACATTAAATAGCAGCATAATAAAGCTAGAGGATATGCACGGTCTAAAGAAACGGAGGCTTCAGTCTCTGCCTGATCAAGAACTGTTTTGCTGAAAAAGTTCAACGCCCATAAGTAAGAGGGATATCTTTCCTTTTTCTCAACGCTAAGGACATTTAATAAATCATTGAAAACTTCCATCAGCTGTCGTTTAGAATCAGTAAGCTGGCCCAAGCGAGATCGAATTTTACGTTTTAAGCTCACAAGACCTTTTTTGGAACCAGGATCTCCAGCTACTGGCAATACTATTGATAATTTGATATCACCAATATTTTTCTTGTTCGCAATGAATTCTTGATTCACTTCGTTTTCTGACGTGAATGAATCTGATGCCTTTTGCAAAGCCTCTTCTTTCTTTTTGGTCTCAGCAAGTTCTTTTTCAGCTTTGGCTTTGGCTTGAGCCTCAGCTTCCAGTTTGGCCTTTGCAGCAGCTTCAGACTTAGCCTTGGCTTCAGCTTCAGCTCTTCTCTTTTCGTTCTGAGCAGCCTCAAGTTTGGCCTTTGCAGCAGCTTGAGCTTCGGCTTTTTCTCTGATTTCGGCTTCTTGAGCAGCCAGCTTTTCTGCAATTTCAGATTCCTTTATTTTTCTTTCAACTTCCTCTTTCTTTTTTTCAAGTAAGATCTCTAATTGAATATTTTCTTGGTCAATTTGACTAGCAAGGCTTTCTTCCTCCTCACATACTAAATGAAGCTTTTCAAGGTATTTTTGTGCTTGTAACAGCTCTTGATGCATTGTCTGTAGTTCTTTTCTTTTTTGTTCTAACTTGGAATCTTCTTCTTCGATTTCTTTTTCTCTAGCATCAAGAAGTTGTTTTAACTGTCTGGATTGCTGTGTCTCATCTGTCAGTCTTTCATCTTCAGCTTTTTTCACGTATTGTCGGATTCTGACGCTTCGGCCTATATTTATTTCAGATAGCTTGGTATTGATGCTAGCAATTTCTTTTTCTTCTATATTCTTTCTGTATTGTAAATCGTTAGAAACTGTTTCGCGTTGTCGTTGAGCAAAAGCTAAGTAATCCACACCATCAACTTTTGGTTTTCGATCTCCTAAATTCTTTTGGCTTCCCAACTCTGAATTATTTAAGTTCTCGAGAGATTTTCCTGAAGAATCTAAGATCTGTGCGCTGGGGCTTGATTCAGGTTCAACTTTGGTTGTGACTGTTTCAATAGATGTATCATTTACAGGCATAAATGATGGCTCTTTTTCAAATGAAAAAGTTTCAGTAGCGTCTGTGGGTATCGTTTGGTTGTTGTTCTCATAATGATGAGCTGTTGGAGTCTTTAAATCTAATTCAGGATTCAATTTTAAAAAGCTTTGGTTGCCAGATTCACTTCTGTGTTCTGAGTCTATAAATATGAAACAAGTTGCTGAGCGAAATTGCTCAAGCATGAGAAGTAAAAAAAATTGTCAGAATTGACACGAAAAAACCAGGTTCATAATCAAAAAATTACATACCAGTTTTATCATTACCATAAGATGATGATAGATGCGAGTCTTGTATATTTGGAGATGCCGGAGCTGTAAATGCGGTAGTTTTTGATGGCTCTTGATTACTTTGATTCTGTGACACCAAAGGAAAATTATTGGACTCCGGTTCCGAAAGTTGTGAAGTTTTATCAATAAAAGTAGCGGAAAAACCAGGAGGCCCTAATACAGACAACTTATTCTCCATCTTTGTTTCGTTTGTAAAAATGATTTTTGGGAACAAAAAACTTATTAAGCAGTTTGTGTCAAAATGAGATAGAAAATTTATAAATAAGAGTTTCAAATCAAAATCAAAACCAAGTATTGTGATTCAATCTGCAAACCCTTCGCGTCTACCAATTACTTGACAAAATTATAAATAATTAAAAACAAAGAAAAGGTTAAAAATGAATAACTAGTTAGGTGATTCAAAATCTCAATGGTTGTGAAGGTTTGTGTTGCAAAACATTCATGTGTCAGTATATTTGAAAACGCTTAAGCATATTAGAGTCTGACATTCACCAACCACAGACTTGCATTTTTTTCACCTACCTTTAACACCTGGAAGCCCAAGTCAACATCAATTTTTTGCAATTGTTCAGTCAATAAATTTGGTATTCCAAAAGTTCAACAAATGGCTTCATTATTTGCTAGATCGAGAGCTGTTGCTCTTTCAAAGGCTCAGATTAGCTCAGGCTTTCACTCTTCAGCTACTGTTTCCAAGGCTGGCGTTTCAATTGTTAAGCCTGTTCACCATACCGTCAAGTATCGCAAAGCCCAAATCTCCGAAAGATACCGTGAATTATTGATTCCCAAGAATGACATTAGATCTAGATCTTTCAGACCTACTGCAGTATCACCCGACCGTGTTGCTGACTACCAACGCAATACACTTGATAGTGACATGCTTTTAATCACATACAACCATAGGGGATCGGATCAAACAGGTCAAAAGGTTCGCGAATGGGATGGCACATCTCCATACCATCTCAACAGATCTCCTAGACCTCCACGCGGAACTGTTGTTGAAACAAAAGATATCAAGAAACGTGATGTTTCTACTATACCCCGTATTACTGAAATTTCAATCAACTGCTTTGTTAAGGAGGGCCGTGAAAACTCTGACGCCGTCATTCCTGCTCTTCTTCAGCTACAGCAAATTACTGCTGTTAAGCCCACCCAGGTTTATTCCAAAACTAACGTTCCTACTTGGAAATTGAGACCCGGTTTACTTATTGGTGGTAAAGTTTCTCTTAAAGGCAGACCCATGTCCCAATTTTTGTCTACCTTGACTGAAATTGTTCTTCCTAGATCAAAAACATTCACGCATGCTTCTAGTTCTTCAGGTGACCGTGGTGGAAACATTGCCTTTGGTTTGACTCCTCAGGATGTCAGATTTTTCCCCGAGATTGAAGGTAACCAGGATCTTTGGCCTCGTACATTTGGTATGGATGTTACCATTCATACTTCAGCTCAAGTTGATCCTGAAGCTCGTACTCTCATCAGCGCTTACGGAATTCTTTTCCAAGGTAAGGAGAAGTTTCCTAGCAGATGGTAAATAGTTGTTGCTTTTGAGTGCTATTAAAAAAAGATTGAGGGTTGACTCCAATCAAGGAGAAATAGAAATAAATGTTATGTAAATTTCATTTTGTAAATAAAAATTTGTGTTTTTGTAAATAATAAGCGCAACGCCTATGTCTAGGGAAGAGGAAATTTTAACACTAAATAAAAGTTATTCAAAAACAAGTTTATATTTATTTATGAGTTTTGAACTGTATACAATTACTTTTTCTTTATTACCCTGAAAATACAAATTTCAAATTCTTAACTCTGCACCTAAAACCAACAATAAAAAAACCAAATATTTTACAAAATACATTACATCGACAAAGCTGCACACTAAACTCGGCTCTTGTTTTTGTAAGCATGGTCAATGATACGCTGTCGCTGAAGTTCTGCAACGCGATCACCCATAGACAAAGCCAATCCCTGGCCCTTAGATCTAATACGGACATGACCAGTAATGCGTCCAGTAGACTCTTTGTATTCAATACTGAGATTAGCAAGAGCGTCTTCACCAAATTTGCTCTTAGCATGAAGATTCGCACTGAGGAACTGGCAGTCTTCGTCCGCAACATCGTCGTTGGTTTCGTCAACATCATCAAGATTCTTGTCTTTGCCCAAAGCGCTTTCTGTAAGGCATGCCATCTTGGTATTCTTCATCAGGTATTTTAAGAAACCGCGGAGTGACTTGCCTGGAACACTGATACTGACATTGTTTTCCCATTCGAATTCGCTCCACAAATTGCGGAATTCAGTCTCTGTGTAGTTTCCAGACTTAATGTAGTCCATAATATCCACATGGACATCGTTGAGAATGACAATATTGTTATCACCAGCGCTGTGGCCTTCATAAATAACGTTACCGAAAATCACGCCAGCGTCGGCAGATGAGACCTTAAATGTAGCCTGCACAGTGTGGAAGCTTTGTGGTCCAACATTTTGAGGTGTTGGCTTGCTGGAAAGACGAAGATCACCAATGGTTGCAAACTCAACAGTAAGGTTCTGAAGAGTTTCGAGAGTCTGGTTGAAAACTAAAATGTCCAAAACAATATCAAATTGATGAACATTGACGTATGCTTCGACATAAACTGGATCAGAGTAACCAGTGAGCTGGACAATTCTGGAAAGCTTAGACATGGGCTTGTATGAAGAGGTATCAGCACCGGCACCAGAAGCCAATACAAGATCTTGATCAACTCCTTCCTTGGCGCCATCGTCACTAGCAGTAGCGAGAGAAGCAAACTGTCTGAATACAAGACTTTCGTCAGCCTGTGAAGCATTGCGAGCACGTTCGTTGGCAGTAGATTCAGCACGCTGGCGTTCACGAGCAGTAACTTGGACCTGGAAAGCCTTCTTACTGTCTTGCAAAAATGCCTTGTCCAGCTTTTCATCTTGGTATCCTTCGCCAACAATCTTAATACATGTGAAAATACGGTCCACAGAATCTTCGTTGATCTTGTTTGCAACAAGTGATGACTCACCAACTCTGATAATGGAAATCATGATAAGCATGGCTTCAGCACGAAGAGCATTCTTAAAAGCTTCGTTTGAGCTAACCTCCATGGCACGCAAAGTGAGCTTGGCAAGTGTTGATGCAAGAACAGAGGCCACAAACCAAGAACCTTCAAGAATGAGGGATCTGAGAGGTGGTCGGCTGTTTTTAACTTCTTTGTGTGCCTCTGAACTGACTGAGAAAGCAGTTTCAGTGGCATAAGTACCATCAGAAAGAACCTTGGGCTTAGAAGTCTTGTGCTCTGTAGGCTCAGAGTTGCCGTTGGCCTTTCCTTCAGCATTTTCATCAGCTTCTCTCAAAAGACGTTGTTCAGAAGAAAGAATGGGAACTTCGCCGATACTGGAACGAATGAAAGCCCAAGAAGCCTTAATTTCAGGCTCGGTAAGAGAGTATTCACCAATAATCCAAAGGGCGCCACGGAAAACGGTTCCAGAGCGAACATTTTGAAGAGTGCCTATGAGTTTGGAAACAAGCTCAGATCGAAGATCGGGGAAAATTTCAACAACCTCTTTAACAAAAGAAATAACGTCGACTGAAGAAGCAGTAGTAGAAGTAGAAGTTGAAGGACCTTCTTCGCCGAGAATATCAAGAAGCATTTCAACGACGCTGCGGGCAACCTGAACGTACTTAATAGCACAAGAATGGATAGACTTGATGAGCAATTGTCTGTACTCTGAATTCTTCTCATAGTCTTGGGTCAATGTCTTGTTAAGCTCTTTCTTCAAAAGCTTAATAACATCATCCACATTTCTGCTGGTGACCATGCTAAGAGAAATGTCGAGAGCCTTCTTGCGAACGTCAAGATCCGGAGTGTTGAGAGCGACCAAAATATCCATATTAAGATCGTTAAGCACACCAGGGTTACTCTTGTGAAGCTTTTCAACTTGCTCAAAAACAATAAGCTTGACATTGTTATCGGGCTCTTTAATGGCAAGCTCAACAAGCTTAGAAGCAGCTCCCTTAATAACCATAGGATCAGAAGAAAGCTTAGTAAGAGCAATAGCAGCTTCATAAATGGATGTGTTTGAAGAAGAATCCAAAATGTTGAAAATTATCTCAAAGTACAAAGCCTTGTTTTCAGGGTGATGAGGAGCATCACGGCTAATAAACTCGACCACGGCAAGCTGGAGAAGGTCGCCTGATTCTTGCAATTTGCTGGCTCTGGAGACAATAAACTGAATAGCTCTTTCCCTGTCGATGTTGGAAATTGCAATAAAAGCATTGCGAATACAGACTGCATCGGTTTCTTGCTCAATGAAGTTTTCAATGATAGTTGCAGCATCAGGAATATGATAAGCAGTACTTGGCTCTTTTGCGATAGAATAAAGAGCGAAGATGGCATTTTTACGAACATAGGCGTGACGGTGTTCGAGACATTCGTAAAGGGAAGGAATCAAAGGATCAAGAAGATCAGGCTCACGGAGCTTGCAAAGAAATCGAAGAGTTGTACCGCGAATATATTCATTTGGATGTTGAAGGTCGTTTCTAATAGCGTTACAAACCAAAATCATTTCCTGCTTGAGGGAGCCATCAGGATTGCGCTTAGGGCACACTTCCCAGTAAAAGTGAAGAAGTTTTTTCAATTCACGGTTTCTGGAAGGCATCACAAATCGAATGATGTGCATCAAAAGCTGAGACATAGGATCACCATTGATCATGATAACCAAAAGACGCTTCATAGCATCAATTTTGGCCTCGTCAGAGCCCTTTTCCAAGAGGTTCTTAAACTCTTGGGCTGAGGGCTTGTCATTGGGAGTCGCGTCGTAGATGAGGGCGTAAGGAGCAGAATCCGACATCTGAAAACAAATTAAAAGTTAGTTAAAAAAATAAAAGAAAAGAAAACTTTGGCTTGACATTAAATACCTTGACGTGGGTGTATTGGTGTTACGTGGGTAAGTAGGAGAAGAGTAAGGGAGAATTTCAATCACAGTAAAGAACGGACTGATATTTGATGCCAGTTGGCTCATTCATTTGGATCACGTGAATATCCTTCTGCCAGGTGGCATTCTTTATATATATATCACAGCCCTAGCCCTGAAGGAAACTTGCATTCTTATTCAATTGACTGTGGAAAGTTTTGCGTTTAAGGGTTTTAAAATACCATTTTTATAAACATGATTTTTTGTAAAATTGGGCATGTTATATATTCGGTAAACAATCAAGTAGTTAAGGCTTTGAGTTTTGAAAATTTACAGATTGTTTAATGAAAACAGGTTGATAGAATGAAAGCCTTGGTAACAGCATATACGATTGTCATTTTTGACTCCGAAACATGTTAGTCGCTTTATTTACGTTCTCAAATATCAACCATAACTTATTATTTGCTAAAGATTGAATAGTATCTTACAAACCCAGTTGTTGTAGTTTTGATACTAAAATCACAATGTATATTACATCCTCACAAAACATATGCGTGGGATAGATCAGCCTTCAATAGTTAGGAAAACAAGCACATATAATTCAAATGCTTTTAGTTGTGTATTTACACTACCAATTCATTAAAATTTTAAGTTTTTTTAAATTATTTTTTGATAAAACATTAATAGCTTAACCCAAATACTATACACTTCAAACTCACATGTAAACGGCTTTTAATAAGAATCCTTTCCGTTCACAACAACATCCTTAATCTTCAAAATCATTCTTGTGAGCTGAGTAGCAAGAAGGACTTGTTGTCTCTTGCCAATGAGAGGATCAATAACAAAGTTCTCTTTCATGTCGTTGTTGCCAGAACCAAGAGCATCAACACCAAGGCGAGAATTGTTTTCAACAACTTGTCTAGACTTGAGTTGTGAAAGAACTTCAATAGAGTTGAGACCAGAGTTTTCAGCAAGAGCCATTGGAACAGTGTCAAGGGCGGCAGCAAATGCTCTGAATGCATATTGATCAATTCCCTTTCTCTTGTCGGCTTCTTCTGCAACAGCAATGGATGAAGAAATTTCGGCAGCACCACCACCATAAACAACACGATTGTCGCGAATTAAGTTTCTAACAACGCAAAGCGAGTCGTGAACGGCTCTCTTGGCTTCTTCAACAATCATTTGGTTACTTCCTCTGATGAAAATAGTGACGACTGCAGGGTTTGCACAGTCTTCAATGACCAACATTCTGTCTCTAGTAGTACCAAAAGTCAATTCTCTAACTTTTCCTGCATGACCAAGCTTCTCTGCAGATAAGTCTTCAAATCTTGGGACAATTCTACCTTTAGTGGCAATAGCAATTTGCTCAATTTCTGGGCCACCTACCCATCGAACGGCAGGAAGATTGTTTTGAAGAAGAAGGTGGTTAGCTTCATCATCGAAACCCCATTGGCAGATAACGAGATTGGCGCCAGAGTCTTTGACATAGTTGATCATTTCAATAAACTTTTCTTGTTCGTAGGATTGAAGTTTCTTGAATTCTTCGACATTGGTGATATCAAGTTTGTGCTTGGTCTTTGGTTTTGGTGGTTCGAATGAAGAAGTAAGAATAGCAAGTTTGACGTCATCAAGATCATGAGGCATCTGAGGGTGTGACATTTCCTTGTCAAGAACAACACCATGAACAAGTTTGGTATCTTTAAGAGAGCCGCCACTCTTTCCAAGAACCTTAATAAGTTCAAAATCAACGTCCTTTCTTTCAAAATCAGCAACTGACAAAACTGCATCGACAGCCAACTTAGCAAACAGGTCGTGAGATTTAGAAACGATCTTACTGCCCAAAGATGTTTTTGCGACTTTCATAATGCTGGATGTGTCTTCCTTGCTAACAGGAATCTCGTCGGCAATTTTTTCAAGATGATCAACAACAAGCTTTGCAGCTTCATCATATCCATTTGCAATTTTAATGGGGTGAATTCCCTTGTCTAAAAGAGCAGAGGCTTGCTCAAGAAGGGCACCTGCAAGAACAACAACGCCGGTGGTACCATCTCCAATCTCATCGTCTTGGGATCTAGACAATTCAACAAGAAGTTTAGCAATCTGATTGTCAAGCTGCATTTGACTGAGAATGGTGGCACCATCGTTAGTAATAGTGATATCTCCATCAGGAGAAATCAAAATCTTATCGAGACCACGGGGTCCCAAAGATGTTCGAACAATGTCAGCCACGGTTTTGGCGGCCAAAATGTGATTCTAATCAAAAAAGAAAAGAAAAAGGAGAAAAACCGCGCCAGTTAGCAAATAAGTTGAAAAAAAAAATTAGTGGTTTATGTATATCTATGTCTTACCTTAACAGCTTCAATACCATGAGCTCTATTAAATCAAAATATAAAAAGTACAAACAATAAAAGTTAACAATCCGAATTCAAATTCAAGCCCTAATCAAGAATGAATTATATCCTAACATACCGTTGTTTTTGGCCTTGGCTATACAATGAAACTAGTTAGTAAATGTTGGATCAAAATCAAAATCAATTAACTTTACATACTCTCTAACAATAATGAAAGGTCTTCCCATCTCATCCTGAGCCACAATGGCGTTGGAAAGATCGGGCATTGGCATAGTTTGCTGGGCCATTGTAGATTGACAGTTGTTCGATACTTTCAGAGAAGGAAGAATAAAAAGATGTCAACCTCGAAATGGATTCAATATCTGAAGACAAATAGATAAAACAAGAAGAAAAAAAGCAATACCTTTGTAAACAAGATTTACCCAAAATCATATTTTGGTGGCACACATTGAACAAGGTAGGGTAATCACTATTATGTAATTGATGACTCAGTTTGAAAAATTTTAGAATGGAACGGCTAGTAACGATGAGGATTTCATAAATTATTTAATTTCTACAGTTTTTTCATGTATGTTTACTGTTCATATCTTGTTACATAGATCAGATTTTCATTTCTCTGATAAAAGCTCAAAAGAATACCATATAGATAAGAATACCTAATCATGTCTGCTGTTGGAAGTTTAATCTTTTGTGTCACTTGCGGAAACCTGCTGGATTCTGCTGTAGGAAAGGCCAAACTTAGTTGTGGCCAGTGCAATTCTGTTTACAACGCAAAGAAGTTTGCCGATTTATCAGTTGTGACTGCATCTGCTGAAGATGCTTTTCCCTCTGCTTTAAGGTTAAAACGCTCAGTTGTTAAGACTCAACTCGGAAAGGAACATATGGAGGATGGCGCTATTGTACGTATTTCAAGGACTGGTTTTCTCAAATATTTTAAACGATTAGTGTTACGATTGTTATGAGTTAGTAACTAACATAATTATTCTTTAGATCAAAGAAAAGTGTCCTCAGTGTGGTAACGACGAAATGCAATATCACACTCTTCAGCTGAGAAGTGCTGACGAAGGTGTAAGTGAATTTTATTGAGTATTCCTGAATACTTGTATTGAAAAGAATATGCTTTCTAACATCAGAGTATTTTTTTAGGCTACCGTTTTCTATACCTGTACAAAGTGCAAATACCGTTTCAGAACCAACAATTAGACAGTATATGGATTTTTTCTGCTTTTACTTAATATCACCTCATTTAAAATACCTTTTTTCAAGTTTCTTTTCTATTATTTCCATGCATGAGTTTTGTTTTTAAATATACTCCAATTATAAAAAAAATACCAATTATTTCGCTTCAGTTTATTATAATCGAGCTGTTCGCGTGCTGTAACTCAAACTTGACAGTATTTAATTGAGTTTATTATAAAAGCAAATGTTTACCCAATTTTTTGCAAAATATTGCTGTTCAATGGCGTTCAGTACTTATATGTTTAATGATATATTTTTTTTCGAATTTTAAAGCTCGTTTCCTAATGTTTCTTTTTGTTTTTAGTAGCATCTAAGAATCTACTAAGACAGAATTTAAAGCATTTCTATTCTTGAAACTTCCTTTGCTAAAAACATAAATAAAAATAAAAATAACACTCAGATTTGAAGAACGTTCAGCTGTGGTTATTAAAGATACCAATTTGGATGATTCCTAAGCGTAACTATTGAAAAAACGAACGCTGTCTTGTGGTTTGGCTTCACTATTTGATGAAAGTTTTAGTGATTTGATGCCACATTATCTTTTCAATCAAAATATTTTCTAAGATTCATCAATACTAGAAATACGCTTGAAACTTCTTTTTCCTAGCTTTGCAATTGTAAACGTTTATTACGATGGAATTAACCTTTTTTAAGATCGACTGGAATCAGCCGTACGTGATATTCCCATTTCATCGCTAATACCATCTAATTCTTGTAAGATTATACCAAGGCGCAATCTCCAAAGGAAGTTTTTCCTTGTAATTCTTTTTTCTCGTTTTCATTTTTTTTTTTTTTTTTTTTTTTTTTTTTTTTTTTTTTTTTTTTTTTTTTTTTTTTTTTTTTTTTTTTTTTTTTTTTTTTTTTTTTTTTTTTTTTGGTATGATGTATTGCTTTAAATTCGAGTATAGCTATCGAACAAGGCCTATGAAGTAAATAATATAAGGCCAATCTTTTTGAACTCATGAAGTACGTTCCAAGTAAATAGTTGTAGCATCTTGTTTCCGTCCAACGCTTTGACCAATTCTGGCTTAAATGTAAATTTATCCTTGAAGTAATAAAGTCATACTTTAAAAATTTACAAGTCAAATGAATTGTGCTGTTTGAACTTATGTTGATTTTAATGCACATGTACCTTTGAAAGGAATCGAAGTAAATCAAGGATGACCAGTCCAGATCATTGTCTACAGGTTAATATACTCGATAATGCTAAAACCATACAATATTACAGCTTCTTATACGTGAACTGTAGTAAATTTGGCTCATAAAGATTTACAATTAAGATGTCTACATCTAAACGTTATCTGCCCCACGGCTGTCTTCTGCTTTGGCGCCCGCACCACCACCCTTTCTCCACACAGCCTTATCCAGATTATTTACCCAACCCATTTTTTTTATCTAACATTCTGTTTTTTGTTTATGTTTCTCCCTACCACTCCCCCAGTCTTACAGAACTTTTGTTGTAGTTGTTTTTTTTTTTTTTTACTTTCTTTTTTAGTCCTGACTATACTCCGACAAATTGCCAATTTCTAATTTCTTCCACGCTTTTCCAGGTTCTCTGGGAAGCTTTTCAAAGTCGGTATCAGAGGTTGGATCTAATAGCATATCACTGCCAGCTTCTGATAGTTCAGACATAGATGAAAGCATAGCTAAAGATCCTGACAGGGCCGATTTAGAAAAGGCACAACTTTTGCTTGCAAGAACTTTCCATAATCAGCATTTCTCTCCACAGTTGTCGCCTACAGGGTCTTTAGGATTTTTTCCAACGTCATTTTTTTTGTCAAGCGTGAAACAACCTATTTCAGCTATAGGATTAGGGGCTTATGGTCTCTCAGGTGTTAACTTGCTTAGTTCAAAAGCCAATAGCGTTGAGATCAAGAAATCAATACTAAACTATCCAAACATGACAGATGACAAAAAGCAGGATCCTACTAAGAGTGTGGCTCTTGATTCAGTTCCTGTCGAAAGTATATTGATTCCTAATCAGACCAATAACAACAATAATAATAGTAACAACAATATTATTGACACAAGAGGTGATGGTGTTGTTAGCCACTCGCTTAATAATAACAACATAAATTCTCAGTCACATTCATTTGGTAGTGTTGGTTCCAGTCCTATATCGCATTTCACACACCAGAATATATCACCAGCTTCTTCTACATCTTCGATTGTTTCTGTACCTGTCATAGTACCTGCCAATTCCACTGACAGCTCGACTCCTAGCTTGGTTAATCAATCAAGTTACTCTCTCACAAAACCAGAAGCTCATAATGGCTCTGTTTCTTCATTGACCTCACCTAGTTGGAGCACGTCAAGAGTACGCAACACTTATGGAACGTCAGACTTGGAACATGAATTGTCTGCATCTTCAGTTTCGGGCGCTCGAAACTCTACCTTTTTTCCAGATGCTCGAGGTACATCAGCATATCAGTCAACAACAACCATGCCTAGTCTTACATCCCACCACTCGTCTTTCTCTACACCAGCGGAATCTAATCCAAAACCCGCAAACCTTGTGTCATTGCTGGACCGATTTTCTGCGATTGGTGATGTTACTAGGTCAGCAGAAATGGCTGGTGGTAATTGTCAAACTGAAGACTCTAATCATGAGCGACATTTTACCTTTCAGCCGATTCACAGCTCGGTTCATAATAGTAGGCATTCTTCTATTGCTTCAGCCGACCTAAATAGCTTTACAGCACCTTTTTCCGGGTCAACATCACCATGGAACCAGCCAGTATCGTCTTCAAACAACAATTCACATGTTTCTCGTTCTTTCTCATTTGAACCAGCTCAATACCCTTCTTCTTCCTCTTCCTCTTTGCATAGGAGCCTTGATCATGTTAATAACTCAGCAGAAAAATCCAATGTATCTTTTTTTGCTGCTACCGATCCAGCACAATTATCAACAGCTCGCTCCCCAATTGTCCAATCTATATACTCATCCGTTTTTTCTTCTCCGGCATCACATTCGCCAGCTACTGATATCTGGCAATCATCTCAAGTTTACAATAACAACAGCAATCGTGTAGCCTCTCTTGGTGAAGAATCACATAACTACAGGAACTCGCCAATCACTTCAGCTTATTTGACGCCATCATTGAGTTCCGATGCTTACCAAATTCCTTTCACCTATGCATCTTCATCTGCTGGTACTGAAGAAAGTACGCCATATCAACCAGTTCCTGA
The DNA here is from genome assembly GCA_030578715.1 of Magnusiomyces tetraspermus. Classification (NCBI taxonomy): domain Eukaryota; kingdom Fungi; phylum Ascomycota; class Dipodascomycetes; order Dipodascales; family Dipodascaceae; genus Magnusiomyces; species Magnusiomyces tetraspermus. The sequence goes on along the minus strand of JAKTYL010000007.1, from coordinate 142,042 downwards.
GCAATCATCTCAGGCAGTTCAGCACCAGTACTTGCAGCATAATTACTTTTATCAAGTGTCATCAAATCAACCCTCTATATTTAATTTTGATCCAAATACATCATTTTACAGTCCTTCAAGCCAGTCGCACATTTATGAGAACTATAATCCATCCAGTCCAAGGTCAGTGGCCAACTCAGCGCCAAACAGCAGAAGTGACAGTCGCATGTCTCGGTCTAGCTCTTCACATATCAACACACATGTACATGTACACAACGATACCCAGTCTCATGCTCATAATCATACCTACACTCATAATGCTAAAAGGTCGCATGGCTATTCTCCAAACCCTCGCCGCTCAGCATTGCTTAAAGAATTTCGTTCCAACGGGTCTCATCAGTATGAACTAAGAGATATTTCTGGCAGTATTGTTGAATTTTGTGGAGACCAGTACGGTTCGCGGTTCATACAATCACGTCTGAAAATAGCATCAAATGAAGAAAAAGGGTACATGTTTAATGAACTTTTACCTGAATCTTTACGGCTAATGTCAGATGTATTTGGAAATTACGTTATTCAAAAGTATTTTGAGCTGGGCAGTGAGGCACAAAAAGCGGCTTTGGTTAGGCAGATGGAGGGTCATGTACTTTACTTGTCTTTGCACACGTTTGGATGCCGAGTTGTCCAAAAATCAATTGAATGTATTTCTACCGAGCAACAGGTTTTGCTTGTTTCTGAGCTTGATGGTCATATAATTGAGTGCAGTAAAGATCAGAACGGTAATCATGTTATTCAAAAAGCAATTGAGCAAATTTCTTTGCAACACATTCAGTTCATTGCCGATTCAATATACCATAATGTTTTAGATTTGGCAACACATCCATATGGTTGTAGAATCATTCAGCGCATGCTTGAGCTTCCTGATGATTCCTCCCAAGACAAGCTCCTAGCAGGCTTACACTGTTATGCGTACAAACTAATGGACGATAAGTATGGTAACTATGTTATGCAGCATATTATTGAACATGGCAGACCTCACGACCGTGACAAGCTTATTGATCTTATTTTCTTGTCAATTGTTACCTTTTCTCGTCACAAGTTTTCATCTAATGTTGTTGAGAAATGTATAATCCATGGATCTCCAGATCAACGTCGTCGCTTTGTTGAAAAAATATTAGAACCCACACCTGAATCTGTCAACAACCCTTCTGTCCCCACTGTTACTCGTCTTTCTCTTATGATGAAAGATCAGTTTGCAAACTATGTGATTCAAAAACTTTTAGAAAAGGCAGAAAAGAAACCGCGCAATCTTCTTGTTAAAAACATCAAGATGGAGCTTAACTATATGAAAAAGAATACAGTATCTAAGCATGTGACCTCTATTGAGCGTCTTCTGGAGCTAGTGGTGACGGAAAAACCCACTTCTCAAAACAATTTCGATGATGGAAAAAGCAACGACGAAAGCGGTAAGTGATTCTTGGAAAAGTTTGATGAGATTCAAAAAGTAGCTGAAAAACGTTAAGTCGGAGTCAGTACTAAAAATTGAAGCTACACCAGCCAAAACAAAGCATATGATTATATCATTCGGTTCTGAATTTGAATAATCAGACCCAAATTTTCAAGAGTTTTCAAGTTTTAATCTTTTATTTCGCATATATTGCTCACGATTCCATTGTTTATGTAACCTGTTTCTGTTTTTTTTTTTTTTTTTTTTTTTTTTTTTTTTTTTTTTTTTTTTTTTTTTTTTTTTTTTTTTTTGTAATCATGTCTATTTATTTTATTGTGCAAATCAGTTTTGCACTTAGTTTATTAATTTATTCCATATATTTCTATATGTGTTTATCATAGCATTATATTAATACTAAATATTACTTGATATTTTTCTGGGTAATAAATTTGTCCATTCTTCTATCTATAGTTTTTCATTTTGAAAACTGTCAAATTTTTTAATATATATGATTCTTTTTAGTGTAGTGAACATTTTTCTTTTGATGCCATTTTCAAATTAAAAATTAATAGCGAATTCTTGTGTGCTTCAAAAATTTGTATTATATCTATCATGAAATCATTAACTGGTAATTGCCAAGACAAAGCATTCTACGCAAATCGACAAAATTCTAATTAGTTTTATTCTGAAAACATTGTGGCTTTAAATGTAGCGAAAAAAAAATAATATTGAATTTGGGTAACATAGTCGGAAAATAAGTTAGTAGACTTCTGAAAATAATTGTGAGCATATTTCACTTCATTGATAAACTGTAAGTTTGATAATCAAGTAAAAATTAATATTATGGTTTTTTTTTTTTTACAAAGAAACAGTTGATTTAAAAGTGGAGTGAATAACTTTGTTAACACTCATTTGATGATCACAGAGAATTTTGTGTCAAATCACGCAAGAAAAAAAAAACTTGACCTTCAGGGGCTAATGTAAAAGTCATCATCCTCATTATCATACATTTCATGGAAACTACGATGGTCGTTGGATTCAATTGAATCCATATTGCTCGTCGGCTGGCAATTTGAATTGGTGCCAACTACATCCAAATGTAAGGACGGGAAAGGCATCCCACTTTCCATTTCGTATTCAGTCCTTTTTTTGTTACACAAGGCTTTTGGAACTTTAAGTATTAGCAGCACCATCTTGTTGTACCCGAATTCTTTTTCTTCCGGATGCTTCTTTTAAATTTTGTCTCAAATATTGATGAAATATAAGTAATCCCGAATATCCAAGCACTAATTATAGTCTATATCTTTGTAAAATGGAAATAATAGCAAAAGAGAGTGAAAACCAATATGTCCCCTTTTGTTCGCAAGTTCAGTTGTATGAAAATAGAATTGCTCGCCTTTCTTGCGACGCTACGCGATCTCATCCTTAGAGTAGTTTTGCAAATGCCAGCACAAGGCAAAAACATCCAGATTATTTTCAGCAACACACTTGGTATCGTAAAGAATAGAAATAATAGTCCATGGCTCACAATGTATATACACTGAAAAGTATCCTATTAGTGAAAAGAAGGAATCACACAAATAGCCCTTGTGAATGTAACCCTTGGAGCTTGGATAAAAAAGAATCCATAAATCTTTCAACTGTCGAATTTTCTCCCAATTATTCGCTGGCTATTCAGAGTGAGTCAAATAACTGAATTTCGCATAAATCACTGAGCCTAAAATATTGGCAAAAATAAACAAACTAAATACATTCCAGGTAATGAATAGAACACAAGCATACATCTTGTCACCACAATCAGGCCTCATGCTAGAATGATAACAGTAAGGAGGGCCTAGTGCCAAATGATTCAAAATCTGATTCCAGCCTTCACCACAAGACATTCTGAAAAGAAGAACTCAGAAGTTGTTAACAGTTCGAAAATTGATCACTGAATATTTGTTTGGACCAAATTTTGTCAGACCAAACGCTTGATTGAACGCAATACTATATGCAAGATATAAGACTATCGAAGAAAACAACTAATGAGACATATTTGGCTTAGATGCTGCAGCAGTTTTCAACAACTTTTCAAGTCGTTTAGAATTGGGAATAATAAGGAAAACAATTAGGACATAAATAACTTTAGCGGAAATCAAATAGCTTTTAAGATTGTATAGTGCAAAATCAAGGACTGAGAAAAAGAATGCAACAAGATTGATTGAAAAGGCAAAAATATCTCGCTTTTTTAATAAAAATTTCGAAACCAAAGGCATAAAGCTTCAAATGCAGACATAAAAGAGAGCCCAAAATAACTGCTATCAAAAGACCCATTCGAATTCTATTAGACCTGCTAGAAGTTGGGTAAATTTGAGAAGCAATAATGCCAATAATAGAAATCAAAAAAGAAAACATTATCAAATTGATTTTTGACTTGGGAGTTTTGAACCGTTTAAATAACCCGTATCTGAAAGTCTGAGGGTCCTATGATGAGCGAATTGGTAGGCAAACAGTTTTCAAAGTTTTCTCTAGCTTATACCACATTCTTTGCTTATCTGTTAAAAACCCAGCGCCAGAAGATGCCGAATAATTTTGGATGATAACGGAGAGAAAGAGCCATGATGAATACTGTAGAAAGGATATTATAAAGAATGAAAAAACTCTCAAAGGTTGGAAATTGAAAATTGAAGTTGATCAAATGGGCCAGTGATAGACGTGGCAGAAACAAGAGCATCGGCCCATCCTTCTAACGAGATGGTTTGAAATAAAATTAGAAGGGAGGAGCCAAAATCATCAAAACCGTTATTGCTATTGGACACAACTCGTGGGCTTTTTACCTCCCAATTAAACGGAGTGGCTAGATACTCATCCACCCAGCTGTTCAGCGAGCCGGTCAAATTGTTGTCATTACAGGACTTCATTTGACCTTTAAAAACGCTCTGTCCTCAAAGAGTAAATGGGAATAAAATTGAAAATGCAACTAAAACAGCAGAAATAGTTTCCATATACTTTTGATGATAACATTGTTGAATAGATCTTGGGCCGGGGATTTATTGCAAAAACGCGCAATACCCGAAATGCTTTAAAAGCTGACATTATTCTAGCAGATTGAGCTCCCCAAATCAGTTCTTGAATAAAGTTGCACAATATTGTAATCCAAACAAAAAACTCGAGTACTTCCCAAACCAACTTTAATACTGCATTTGGAGAAAAAATTAAGCGATCAGTAATAACTTTCAAAATCAAATCAGTTGTAAATACTGCTATAAATGCTGCTTCTGTGCAAACATACCAGTTAAGTTTGGTAGATATCAAGTATTTGTGGTAGTAAACTGGTGCGATGATATTGGAAATTATAAACATTGAAATAGTGATCCAAAATCATAAACAGCCAAGAAACGTTCCGAAAACAACAGTAGAATTAATTTGCCCTTCATACCTTACTCCATCATTTGGTTCACAAGTTGTTGACACAGTTTTCGAATCTTATTATTGACCGAAAAGCAGTACAAAGACTTGTTGTTATTAGGAAGTTCTCAGGTCGGGGTTTTATTGCTTTTCGTTCTACTCCCGAATATATAAACCGTATTACTCCAGTTCTTGAAAGTCGTTAATTTCTGGATTCTTGTTTGATCTTTTAGGAACAAATTTTCTTAAAGGCTTGAAAATGAATCCAGAAAGCAGAGCATCTCTTATTATTAATTCAGTATTTTCAGAGTCGCTCTTATAATATGAAAAGTGTTAGTAGGCTCAAAAAGATTGAATCAAAAACAAACAAAGCATACTGTCATTTTGGTATCATCACTAGATAAAAAGTTGGAGATTGTGGTATCTTTTAGTATAGTAAAAATTCTATCAAATACAACTTTATCCTATTAGGGATTTTTTGTTTTGACCTTTAATTTTTTTAAGAAGATATATTAACCCCGATCTTGTTAGTTCTTGGGGAAAGCAGACTGCTATTGCAGTTCTAGTTTTAAAAACATAAACAACTGTTCCATTCACTTGCTCTTGATCGATGGCTCTAGGCTTCCTGATAAGACAGCAAGGAGCATATTGATAATGACAAAAGTGGACTTAACCAGCCATGAGCAAAAGAAAATTCCCACGCAAGCGCGAGCAAAGGATGATCCAGTGTGTTAAATTGCATTGTACATGATTTCGGTCTATTTTTCCGTGGAAAAGACAATATACATTGCAAGAAACGAGTTAGCCAAAGATTGAAACACCCAAATCGCAGTTTTATTTGAGTCTGGAGGATGAATCACTCTTTGAAGTAAAAGACTTGCTAAAATACTGTCAAGGAAGATAAAAACGTAATAAAATAGTCACTTCAAACGCCATTCGAAATTGGCCAAATATCTTAATCCACATATTTCTGACAAAAATAATTGATATTATATCTCGGTAAAGCCTGAGAATTTTAAATTTAGTCAGCCATTGGTAAAGATTATTATCATTCTGAATAAAAGGGAGAATTATAATAACGTTGCAAATGGAAAGAGCAAGATTGGTGATGTTATATTTGGACTTAAAAAAGAACCAAATTTTGGGAAAGCATATGAAAAGCCATATTATTATTTCAATAGAAAGCAAGCAAGTCAAAACAGTTTCCCAAATATAAATTTTGAATACCGTTTCGGCACTTTTTGTGGAAAATAGCAGAGGCCTTTACACCCAAATCAACCATTATCAACAGTAAAGTGATATCTAAAAGATACTGATAGGCTTTTCCTGCTTTGTTTTGACAAACATAAGCCAAATGTGCTTTTCGAAGTTTGAAAAGTTTTCCCATTCTGGTGTCCATATTTGCAGAAGAATCAAAGTCTGTTCTGGCTTTAAAGTATGATGCAATGACAGCTATTAAACTAGATGCTAATCCATATACTAAAATTATCACACATATGATAAAGAAAAATGCAGATTGTAAGCCATTTGCGTTAATAACGTCATATATAATAACTGAAAAAGTGTTCAGGGACATAAGCACAAATTATATCTCAAACGAGTTGAGAAAATTGTCAAAGTTCACGGTATCATCATTAAGACTAGAAGACGTTTGACAGACACTATAGATGGGCACGCATACCCTATAGGTGTTGGATAACGTGCTCCATCTAGAGTTAAAAATGGAATCAAAGAGGTTGGATGGTTCTATGTAGCTACCACAAAACATCCCGGTATCATAGGTATTGCTAGCATCTTCTGGGTTGACCCATACACAGGTTCGGCTCAAGTACCCATTAATGTTTTGACTACCCATGATGGAAAATAGCATGTATAGAAATAAAATAAAAATGAGAATAATGAAAAGGCGAGATCCTCCAGCTTTTACACCTCGAAGAATCGCAGACACTGGCTTTGTCAAATTCAAAAGACGAAGAATAGGTAATCCTGATAAGACATGTAATATGTTGATTCCCAATAGGTTTATGAGTTCGCAGCAATGCAATATAAGAAATACCCAGAAGACTGTTATTGCAATGGCATCTACTCTTCTCCATCTAGACCTGAGATACGCACGCTTAAGAACCAAACATGTATCTTCAGGAGAATAAGTTGTCACAACTTGTTTTCTATCATTAGTATTGGATGCTGAAAATCGTCTGATAGAGTCCTAAATTCTTGGGCCTCTATTACGAATACTGATATTGACTGTTCTTGTGTATGAATCAAGAACAAGACCATACGCTATAATACTAGCTACTGTATGGCAGGTATAAAAATGAAAATAGCCAGGTTAATTTTTCCAAAAACTGAATAATAAGAGTTTTAAAAAAATGTATTGTTGATGTCACATTAGCTCTTGTATATATCAGGCGCAGTTATAGCAGTTAAAACAACAATATGAAGTATTACATTCAGAGAAAACGCTATTTGAACCCATGGGTGGGCTCGCAATTTATGAATAAGTGGTCTTAGTTTGTTGGTATTTTTAAAAATAAATAAAGAGTTACTAGTCAGGCCAAAGTTTTTTTTATGAGGATTATTATAGGTCCCAGAATTGTCAATCCAAATTTCTGGGTTTGTGTCAAATGGGCTTTGGTCGAAGGTGTTATCTTTGGACACCCTGTGGGGACTTTAAGACAAATTTGGTGTTTTAAAACTGAAACTATGAGTAGAATATACGGGCGAAAATAAGTTTTTGGGTTTGGCTGAAAAAAAGGAATGTTTTGAATTATAATTTCTTCAGTAGATATATATGACTTGCATTTATCCTTGGGCTTAAGTCAAATTTTTGGAGGTATTGTAGGATATACTTAGGTCTCATTCGGAGTTTCGGTTGAGTTCCTAATGAGAGTGTAAAATTCTTTTTGTAATGAAGTGGTATTTGTTTCTTTTTCGCTAGTAGCAAATCGACTAGAAAACTCATTAATTGCATTGTTGATTTTTGATGTCAAAGGCAAAGCATATGAGATCGAAGTTTTCAAAGATGTTTGAAAACCAGTGACAGATTGTGGAAAAGTTCGAAGGATGAAAATTTGAAAAGTTTATTTCCTTCTCTAAGTCTCCCAGAGTTGTGGATTTATGGGATAACTGAGAGTTTTCAAAAAATGATTTAGGCAAGTTCTTGTCTATTAAAAATGACAATCTTTGACTTGAACTAGGAGATGTCAGATTATGTTTATATGGAAAACTAGTGTCGTTTTGATCTGATGCTACAAAAACACAGGAAGGTGAATTTTTCTGGTCTTCTTCCATATCATTTTCGATTGCTGATGAAGATCTTAAAGAGTCGTTAGCAATGTGAGAGTTTTAGGATTTTTGAGATTCTTCAAATAACCAGTTATGATGATCCAAGGCGTCATGAAGGGATTTATCCAAATTCGTCACTCTAGTTTCTTTAAAAATTGAGGATGTCGTATCTAGTAGAGCGTCATTCTTAGTTTCATCAAAACCGAATATTCCAAAAATACCTTGGGATTGAAGATTCTTTGACAATTCAAAACTTCTCTCAGTCCTTTTTTCTTTATTGTGCTAGGATTGCAAATTGCGTGTAATTTCTGGTTGTTTTTGAAGTACTGAATTACTTAACGACGATTCGAAAGAGAGATGCAGCAGGCTAATTCTAAAACCTGAATTTTCGGAACTTTGTTTTGAGCCAAAGGGATAGGATTTAAATCTGATAGTGGTATTTCTTCAACCCGAATCTGTTTTAATTGCTTCGTACTCTTTTTCGTCTGAAGACTCAAAAGCTTTTGCATTTTGCATTTTGGTTAACAGGGCAATATAAATGAGCAATTGAAAGAAAAATGAGTCTAAAAACAGGGGAAATTTGTTTCTTTCTGTTGGAAATGGAATTGCCAAATTTTGAAGCTGGCTGAATTTTTTGTTGTTTTAGGTATGAACTTAAAATGGCACAAGATAACTGAATTGTAAGATAAAAAAAAAAAAAAAAAAAAACAATAATTAAGTACAATTAAGAATATGGTCAAAATAAAAACGACAAAAGCTGGCGTATTTAAAAACAGCCAGAATTTCCCATTGGGCTTAGAATATTAAGCCTGAAAGTTTTGCAAGTCCATTTCAACTAGCTAAGCCAAGAACAAAACTAGTTTATTCCTAAGAAATGCTTAAATCAAAGCCAAATAGCCGTATCATATACTGGAGAAGCTGTATTTGCAGCCAGAAATACAACAGATCTGGGAAGGGTCTAATAATGCATTTGTCTGAACTGTTCCTAATAGCAAGCATATATACATATGATTGTTTCACCTGTAATTACTTAGGATGGCTATACTACGTTAACGATTTCAAAAGATATTTTGTTTTTCAAATCCAGTTGCATCTAAGTTACCCGGTTTCACGATGTAGGATAAGTAAACAATGGCCATAATTTTATGTTTTTGTTTGAGGGAAATCTGTTCCAAAAGCTGGATTCGTAACATACTCATCCTTAAAATAATGACAGATTGTCAATAGCATGCCTCAACAGTAAACCATCGTAAAAGGATCTAGGAACTGCTGACAAATACACCTAACTGGTTTAGATATTCAAATTTATTTATCAAGTATCTTTTTATGTGTTACTAATCATTTCAAATTTATACCCAAATCCTTTTTCAATTATGACACCTGATAATTTACAAAGTGAGAAATACCAATATTGTGAAAACACCTTTACTAATACCAGTCTCAGTACCCAAGGCTCATCAGTTAATGATACATTTTTAGAAATGAAAACAACGGGCTGTTCTAATGTCGGCAACAGCTCTGTTAACTTTCTTGAAGACGCCCAAGTTTTACAAATATACTGGCCTTCTGATATCATAAGCATTCTAAAAAAATCCAAGTTTTCACCGGGTGTTGCTATTGGATGGCGCAATTCTGATAATGATCTTGTTGTTGTTACCGTATTACCGTACGTCCATTTGTCGATCATCAATGACATGCTGAAGAAAGACCTTTTTTTAAAAAAATATAAAATTTCCCCAAAACAACTATATTCTGTCTGTGGAAGCAACACCCTTTCAATACTTGGAACAATCAACTGTTCAAGCTTAGATTATCATTCTGACGAATACCTGCATTTCGAATCGCCGTTTACTCCTCATCAATCGTTTTTCAACTTAAAATACCTAAAAGGGATGAAATATCCAGAAATCGCACACGACTCGATAAATTCTATTTCAGTTCATCCTTTCTTTTTGTCAGTTGATCCCCTCGTCTACTACTTTCCATACTCTTTTACCCAAATAATAATCTTTGATCCACCTTTGAGTAGCCGGCTTCAATATTTCTCGTTAACCCCACCGTCACTTGAGCTCCCTGAAAATACATCGTTTACCGTGATTTCCGAACAACTAGAAAAAACACTAGTTGAGCGCGAGCTTGAAATCCAAGAGTTGTGTGAAAAGATAAAAGATCACACAGAAAGCTACAGCAAAGAATTATTGGATTCCCGAAACCAAAGTGAAAGAGTTTTGAAAAACTGTATAGCTCAGCTTAATACTTGTAACGACTTAAGCGAAGCAATTCAAAAAATGGCAAGTGAACTATACCCTCTAGTTTTACTTAAATTCCCATCAGCCCAACAGCAGAGTTTATTACCCAGCCAAAATCTGGCATTGTCGATAACGGGCCCAAAAATCAAACGAAGATTCAGCGTTTCTGAACTTGCCGTTGAGTCTGCGAAACAAGTCAAAGGCCGGCTATCATACCGAATATCAAAAGTTTTCAAACGCTACGTTGCGCCTGTTTTTGCTTATTTTTTCATTTATACCTTGATGTTTTTACGTATAGTAGCTGAAGGAATTCTCTTGGCTTTGGAATGGCGCCCTTTACCTTCTTGGAACGCTTTAAAAGATACTAGCGCAACAGCGCAACAAATTGATTTGAGACTACAACAATTCTGCTATTCTCCCTTTCAGTACTTGTTGATTCGAAGACGAAGTCAAGATTGGACCAGAAACTTTGCCAGTTTTAATGTCGAATATGTTCTTTTTTATAATACCATTTGGCTTATTGTTAATGACATCATCATAGGATTCACGCTAGCACAATTGATTTTTGAATTTCGGGATCAAATTCTGAAGGCTTCGACATATCTGGTAGAAGAGCTTTTGACTACTGAGCTTGAAAAGACCATTATTTGGCTGATGGATTGGCCTGGAGGTCTCAAACTCAACAATGAGTTGGCTGCATTTTTTGGTGGTCTGTTTATCTGGGTGATTCAGTTATGGGGAACTATTCATCAATTATTTGTGGTTCCTTATTTTCAGTTTGTTATTCTTTTGGTGGCATATAGTGGATTTGGTGGAGCTACTCTTTTACTTTCAGTGGTTTCTGATTTAGTGTCTTTGGGAACTCTTCATGTATACGCTTTTTATTTGAGTTCTGGTCGCATATACCATTGGCAGCTAACTGTTTTGAGATCGTTATTTCATTTGTTTCGTGGTAAGAAAAGGAACATTTTGAGAAACCGTGTTGATTCATGTTCTTATCAGCTGGATCAACTTATGATGGGAACCATTTTCTTTACAGCTTTAGTTTTTCTTCTTCCTACAGTCTTGGTATTTTATCTTACGTTTGCTGCTGGAAGGCTTGCTATCATTATTGTCAATGCAGGTTTGGAAAGCTGTTTGGCATGCCTTAATCATTTTCCATTATTCGCCATAATGTTATACCTCAAAGATTACAAGAGACTACCTGGTGGAATCTCATTTGTCTTGACCGATAACAATACCAAATTACCAGAAAGCACCAGCTCTCAGCCTACCACAACTTCGCATGTTCTTTTAAAACCACTTCCTCTTCCAATTTCTACAATGTTTTTTCAATATCGGCTGTTGTACTCGCGTATCAAGTTTCTTTACCTTTCAACACCGATAATTTTAAGACTAGTGAGTGGCCAGTTTGTTCCTATTCAACGATCGCAATTGTACTCTCTGCTTTACTCTCAACTTCCCCGAAAGCGAGAGCCAGTCAGAAAAACATGGACTGAAATGGAACATGAGTTTCTCAAAAAACAAAAAACATAAACTACTGCAATAATTGTCGCATTTGTAATTACTTTTTTTAAAAACTTCTGCTTTGAAACTGACTTTTTCTTTTTAATTTTTAATTTAAGAATAATATTCAAAGTATATACAAATTTTTTAAAAAAATATTTAAACATAAAAATAAATGGGTATAAAGTATTAGACGGACAAGCAAGAAAAAAAAAACAATAATCACAATGCAACAGATGCGGAGCTCAGAATCCTGTGGTATTTAAAAAGAGGTAATTTCATATTTGTCTTAATCATAAAATTCCAAAACTGATACTGGGTTTTAAATATTGAAAGCTTCTTGGGTATTGTGTGATCTTCAAATTGTTTATTTCTTCTTCTTCTTCTTTTTGTCGTCAACAGCGGGACCCGTCTTCTTAGGAGGAGCACCCTTACCACGTCTCCGTCGACTAAATAAATTGTTAGTAAACAAAACCGAGATAATCCAACAAAAAACAACACGTTTTAAACAAATATGTGACTGTTTCAAGTAAATGAATAACAAAAGTACGTACTCTCTAATAATAAATAATCTGTAATCCTCCATATGATCAAACATGTACTGATCTGGGAACTGTTCCTTCACATATTTAAAGGTCAAAAAGTTGTTTGGGTAGTAATAGTTTTGAAGAGTTTCGCCCTTAAGCTGAGCACGCAACACGCCAGATCCACGACGGTCTTGGGAAGGGTTGTAGGATTGACGGAAGATCTTGGAAGCGGCCTTTTGAAGAGCCTGTAAACGAGCTTTAGCAGGCCCGAAGGTTGACATGTTGTAGGTTATGAAAAAAAGAAATGAAAGATTGGCGGAAGTCTAGTTTTATTATTATTATTATAATTCTCTTTCAACAATTCCTTGCTTCTTGTTTTCGTACGTTAACAATATATCGAAAAAAAAAAAAAAAAAAAAAGAGTATGTCTGGATCGATGTGCAATATGTTTTTGAAAATCTTGTCAACAAATCTGGTGGGTTGATTGGGTAAAGACTGAAAAATTCAGCAGTTACCCTGCTGTTTTTCTTAACATTACATATTATTTTCAAGACTGGGTTAAGTTCTTAGTAAAAGCCTCACTACACATTAAAGACATGGAAAAAAAATAATAGGAGAATTGAAAGTATTGCCGATATTATAAGCAAAAGCTTTATTGAGCATTCGAATAGTTAATACCTTCAAACAAACAAAAAAAAAAAGCTATACTGACAACCACAGTACTTCAAACTGACGTCTTTTCAAGACACTGTGACGCTTGCTTGGATATTTATGCTAGGATCATGTAAATGCAAGGACGCCTCGATTTGAAAGCTAAACAAATAAAATCATTCAAATCCTTAAATTCTTCACTTTTTATCAAAAACCGAAATATATATTACTGAATAATTTATCCTAACCAAATTACAAACAAAAAAAAATAGATTCTAGAATAAGTCTGTTTAATAAACCTGAAATCATAACTTGTAGATGGATCATATCTAATTATTTGTTTTTGTTATATCCATACTTTTATCCAAGTTCACAAGTCCCCAATGTATATTTTTGTTCTTTTAGCTACTAAAACTGTAGTTTAATGAAAGCACACTCTTTTAAAAAACTGTCTATTTAGGAAGAGGCGTCTTTTCATTCTTCTTCTTTTGTTGGATTTTAGCAATAGAGTAAACGATACCCGAAACAAAGCCAAGCATAATAGCAGTAACGGAAAAGAAAGTGACTGGAGTGTCAAAGAAAATAAGACCAGAAAGGGCGACTGGCAACTTGTTAAGAGCACCAACCATTGAGTAAGTGGTGGATGAAGTAACACGAACACACCAGCCAGAGGTGTAAGAGATACCAAGAGAAAAGACACCAGACATAACCATGAGGAAAATAACAGTGTTTCTGGTATCAAGAGGAAAGTTTCTAGCAACGTTTTCAGCAGACCAGTCTTCAAAAAGTAAAGATCCAACCAACAAAACAGGGATAGACAATAAATTGTTGTAGTACATGGTATCAAGATCGCTGAAGTTGAAGTATTTAATTCTCTTTCTCAAGAAAAGAACAAAACCAGCGTTCGACAAACAGTTCAAAAACATCCAGACATAGCCGATGTTGAAAGCAGAAAACTCAGCAGCTTCGGGTTCAAGGTAACCGAGACTCTTAGCAGTAGCTGCGGCGGCAGCGGCAGCGGCAGCAGCAGTTTCGCGAGCAATTGAAATATCAGACCAAGCAGCAACGACTGAAGAAAGAACAATAATAAGGAAAGAGAAAAGGGTGAGAGGAGTAACTTCACCACCAAACCAAAGAACTTCACCGTATGCAATCAAAATGATAGTGACATTCTTAAAAATGGTAAACACGGGAATACTAAGGTATTGCATAGCTTTGGAAGCAGTGTAAATCATGAGAACGAGCAAAACGGAAATTGGGAACCATTTCTTAGCTTCAGCGGAGTTGAATTGACGGAATTGAACAATACCTAATGCTTTAAGTGCTTGAATGACCAAAAGACAGACCAAAGACTGTAAAAAAAAAAAAAAGTTGAATGTTAGCGGTGTAAAGAACAGGACAATACAAGAAACTTTTTAGTGTGACAGATTAAGTTTCATTTCAACACCTGAACTCATCCTTCGACACGTATCAATTTGAAGGCTTCAAGATCTGGAATAATACAAAAATTTCAAAAGATTCAAATCGAAGCAAAAAGAAATTTGATATTCAATAAAGATTTTCAGAAAAACTTTAAAATATCATCATGTTTTCGTGAATTTGAAAAGCAGTTGAGCTTCACAACATAAACCTGAAGCGTTGAAATACTTTCTTAAGAAATAAAATGAAAACAAAACAATTGCACATACCTGAATAGCCAAAAGAATGCAGTTAAAGTTGAAGTTGCCAACAGACAAGACATACTTGTTGGTGACCGTCATCAAGATAGATGAGGCACAGTAAGCAAACACAGCGACTATAGGACTGTTAACAACACCAGCCAAAGGGCTTGGAGCAGTTGAAGACGACTTTCTATCGTCCTCGCTTTTCTTATCAGCGTATGCCATTTTCTTTTTTCTCTTTTTTTTTTATCTCAAAAACGTGCTTGGAAATGGACAATTTTCTAGGATCAGGTATGATGAGGAAAAAAGAAAGGAATGTTGGATCGAAAAAAAAATATAGAAAATAGAAAAATCAAGGCAAGGGGAATGAAGATAAGTATTGGTACGTAGGAGGTATGTATGTAAACTGAAAATAAAAACACGTGATGTGAATTAATGAAACGTCATTATCTAATCACGTGTGTTGAAATACCGATATTTGTCGAAAATTCAACTTCTCCAAACAAATCTAACCTTCACTGAGTTTTTGGAAAATACCAAACAGTAAGGAAAGCAAAAATAATGGATATTCTTAACAACATTGAAGAATGGAAAGAGCTTTTTGAGAAGTACCCGGTTTCAGAAATACGTTCTTTAAATGTTCAATTGAGTGAACTGGCTGATTCCAAACAGCAGGAACTTCGTCATTTGGTTGGAAATCGGTACAAAGAAATGCTGAAAACTGCTGATATCATCATTTCCATGAATGACTTGGTTGCCCAAGAAGATGCTGCTTTATCGGAGTTGGTTACTAAAGAATTTCATACTTTGTGGTACAAACATGAAAAGTCTTATATGGATTTCTACAATTCCATTATTCCTTCAGACGCTTGTCATAATACCCCTTTTACCCCAAAAGATTCTTTTACAAATGCTATCCCAGCTATAATGAGCCCAAGTGGGTTTGCCAATCGAGAACAATACTTACAAAATCAATCAATCTTACAGCTTACTGAAGCCACTATCTCATTTATTAAAAGGTGCATGAACCATCAAAACTTGTACATTTTAGATGATAGCCAACCTCACAACTTTTTGCGCGTGGCTCGAGGATTGAGACTAGCAGAGTTGCTGTTGAATGAGCCGAATATGTTAAAGCACGATATTGCCGTATTTGGCAGTGTTGTATCTGAGCGTAACAAGAACGCTCAGCTTAGACTGAAGTTAAAGGAACTAAAACAATCTTTCGAGAAGATTTTGAACAAATTGTTTTTAAACGGTGAGGCAAATGACATCCTTCCTTTTTCATCGTACATTACCCTTTTTCTTGCATATTCGCACTTTAAACATTTGAACCCCAATCAGGTTTTAGAGAAATTACTAGAGTCGCGCCTGGCGTTTATTGACCAAAAATTTGATGAATTTCTTTCGGACTCAGAAGCTGACAATTCTAAACTGATCACCTTTTTTCCTGAAACACTGTGCTTGTTGAGTTCTACCTACTCTCTTGCTTACAAGTCATTTTCCAAAAATTCTATTCCTATCACCATTTCTAAACAACACTCAGTTTACTCTCTACTAGATACTCCAGAGTTGCACGAAGATATCCAATTGAATCTGGCAAAATACAAAAAATGGCTGCCAGAATCAATCAAAAATGAGCGAGCATTCCCAGAAGCATGCAAAGAGAATATCATTAGCACCTCTCGAAGCTCTACCAAAACCACTCAATATTTGACAACTCAAATAGAAGCATTTTCCAACAAGGTGATAAAAGTTTTAAGCAAAAAGGTGCCCCAGCTGATTTCATCTATTGACAGTCTTGAATCACTAGTTACTCTTTACAAAAAAGTTTTAGAAGTGTCTAGAGACAACTCCAGTATTCGAAAGCTTGGGGGCAAAATAGAAATCGAACAAGGTAACAAACATGTTTCATTTTACCACGAGATTTTTGTCAACACTTGGACTGCGGAATTTAAAAAATTGATTGAATCTCGAATTTGTGACTTGCTGAATCAAGAAAACGCACTACGCATTCTTCATAGTGACATTCTTTCTTCCAAAAAAAATCAACTTTCCCCAGAAGCATCTCTTTCCGAAATGTACGACTCTATTTTTTCTGCCGACTTTGCTTCATTAATTTCTTTAACTCGAGGCTATCAGAATGCAACAAACTTGTTCACAGTATTAGACGATTTTAGCACAGGAAGTGTTGGATCTATTTCTTCTGTTGCACATGAATACAAGGTTTGGCTAGATCGAATTTCTTCTATCAAAATCCATGTTGCTGATTTCGGTAAACTCAAATCATTGCTTTCACTCACATATAGTATATCAGATGGTAGCAATAACAACAGTGCTGGAATTGATGATGACGAAGATGACAATTTTGCAGATGAGTGGAGAGCAAGCGAAAAGTCAAATATTGACAAGATTCACCAGCTATTCAATGATCAGATCCAGAAGACATTACAGGATGTACATGACGATATGCTTCGCGAAGTTGATGACTTGTTTGAAAAGAACAAAAAAGTTGGTATCAAACCTGATGATCAAATCAGGGGCACAGTTTTGCTCATTAGATCCATCCTTTTGTTTGAATGGTATTTCGATTCAATGCGGGGAAGCAGCGGCAGTGATTTGGGAATTGAAAACGCCAGTGCAACAACATCAGCCTTTCCGACTTCATCGTCGCTTGAATCTACGAAAACAAATGGAAAGAAGGAGGCCAAGCAAGCCGAGATTATTGTGGAAAAGATTTTCAATTATTTGGCTGAATTGGTTGCAAGCCAAATGCCTAGAATAAATCCCTTGTTTTACAGACATTCAGATACTGAGCTATGGACTAGTGCTGCTCAACAAACTAATTTATTAGAGTCTGGAAAACCAAACGCCAGTAAATCTGAAGCCGAAAACGGAATTTCAAGTAACCAAACAAACGTTTGGCCTGACGTTCCTTCATTGGCAATCCTAAAGTATCTCACAGACTTAGTTAACAATCTTTTGCAATACCTCGGTCACGACAATTTACTTTGGGCACATGAAAGTGGGCTCTTAACATTACAACAACAGATTGGCTCAACAATTTTTGGATACCTGGAAGAGAATTATCAAACAGTAATTTCAAACTACCAAAATGAGGCTAAAACTCTTGAAAATGATTGTTCAAAAGGAGATGAGGGTTCAGAAGATACTGCTGCTGAAAAGAGCGAAGAACCTGCAAAGGATGACGAAGCTCAAACTGAAGGTTACGGAAAGGAATCCGATGAGCAAAAAGAGGCAGAGCAACAAAAAGAAACCAAACTTGAGACAGACACTATTACTGGCTCTACATTTTCCTCTCAAACTACCAACTCAATTCTTCAATTATATGCCGACTTTCACTATGTTTCTCAACTTTTAAACACTCCAGCTCCAAAATCTTATTCATTATCATCTTTAGATTCCAATCTTGGGATCTCTGATGGAAAAAATGAGAATGAAGCGCAGCTGAATGCTCATGTTCAAAAAGTCTTGAAAGAGAATGGTGAAAATATCAAAAACGCTATTAAAGCTGTGGTCGGAAAAACAAGAGTGGTTTATTTGCCTTTGGCAGCTTGAAAGAAATAGTGATTTTAGATTTTTTGGATTATTCTACACACATTTTGTTATTTTCTCGCGACATGGTTTTAATTTTTATTCTTTTTTTTTTTTCTCGTTTCATGACAAATCGATACTGTTTGATTGTTTTTTTCAAGCGTCTTCAAAATCTTTTAAATACTTTACAATGTACCTTCTTGATAAGTTTGTCAATAAATAATAATAGAGGTAATATTAAATACAAATATTTATATGTGAGTATTATAACAAGGCTAGTCTATTGGAAATAGACGGAAAAAGATTATAGTTTATATAAAAGGTTTAAAAAGCATACACATAAAAGAAAATAATAAGTGAATAGAATGAAGTACAAACAAAATTGATGTTGATACTAATAACAAAAGTAAAATACAAAACAAAATACTAACAAACAAGAAGAAAAAATAGTAATCATTTCAAATGAAATGTAAACTAAAGTTCAAGGATTAATGAGTGTCATCGCTTTTATTTAACGTTCCATTAGAATTACTATTGGTATCGCTTGTGCTGTTATTCTTAATATTATTGACATCTTTATTCATACTGTTGTTGCTGTTAACATTTTGATCAACCTGAACTTTTTGACTTGAAGCGGAAACTAAGCCATCTGGCAACCCATGTTGATCAAGATTTTCATCGTTTTCACTCAATGGATTTTCAGTATCAAGCTGTGTTTTGGACTTATTTTGGGAATTTAAGAAATGCTGCTGATCTTGCAGAGAACCAAATTTGGAAGAACCAGAAGAGTTGTTGGGGCTGTTATTGGTGTCTGTATAAGTTTTAGATTGCACGCTATTACTACTGTTGTTGCTTTGTGATGAGTAACTGGGTGGTTGCTGATTCTTTGAGAGTGATTGATGAGTGTTTGGAATAGCATTATCTGAAAAACTTAAGTTCACAATAGAAGAACGGTTTCCAGGAAGCGGTGCAGCAGCCGCAATAGATTTGTTGACTTTATTTTTGGGTCGATTATGATAAGATGTACTAATGGAGGTGTCGATAATCCCTGAAGACAAGCTGATGCCACCATCTAAAGATGACGAGGAACCCGTGCCACCTTGACCATTTTGTATATTTCGGGCTTGTTCCTCAGCAAGTTTCTGATCACGCTCAGCGATCTCGGCGGCTGTCAAGAAACGGCCTCCTTGACCTCTTGGACGTCTCATGGCATGTTTGTGGCGAGACTCGTGTAGATATGGACGACGGCCTCTTGCAATTTTAAGCGATTGCTCAAGATTTTCGCGTGCTTCCCGGCGCTGTATGATTCGATGATATTGTTTGGCATTCACGTAGAATGGTTGTTCCACAGGTTCTCCTTCCATGATCGTATCTGTGAAAATTTTAGTGGTAATAATGAATGCTTATAATTTATGTGTGAAAACAATTATTGTAAATGAATGAAAATAAACAAGTAATTTCATGTAATATGTCAAGGGCTTGATGTCAATAATGAATATCAGGGTGTAAAGTGGAAAGGAATATCATAAAGGTTTTGGCAAAGAATACATAACATGTAAGGTCTAAAGTCTCTGTTATTTATGGTGTGAAAGATTGACACAAACAGACAAGGCTGAATGTCTGTTCTGTTGGAAAAATAATACTGCACAAGTAAATAAAAAGCTTCAATGAACAACAATACGCGTTTTAGAAAATGTAACATAACAAGTTCTGCTTATATCCACAAGCTTAACAAAAATGAAATAAAATAAGAGTTATAACCCAACACACAGGTGTGCACAGAGACGTTGAACAACAATAGGCCTTTGGTGGTTAGGTTTTATTGGGGATTAAATTTTATGGAAGTTAAAGAACAAATGTGTACATAACCGACATAAACCGCAAGGGAGAACATTGATTGGTTGGAAAAACAAATAGAGACTTAACTCTTGTGTGACATTACATGCAATGACACATAGTGTCACAATTCTTGTTTAGTTAGTTTCGACATAATGAGCCAATTTACAATACTAAAAATCAAAACTAGAACAGTCCCGCTTGTTCTAAATGTGTGCATGCTTGAAAAATCCAAAGAGATAAAATGGAAATAAGCAAATGAATATTAAAAAAGTCTTATCTGTAGTTTGGGGAAATTATTAACGATAGTTTTGCAAAACCAAAGGCTTCCTACCTGAACTACTAATTAAATTGATGTGTTGCTTTTCATAATGAAGTCATTAATTGTCTTTACTTGAACATATATATATTTTTTAAAATTATAATTATAATACACATCACAAACATTGATATTTAATTAACGATTCGGGAGAATAGAAACAGAGGCTTGGTATGATAACTTGTACTGCACAACAACTCTCTCAATTCCGTCCAAACCCTTTTTAAGAGTTTCAAAATCAGGGCCATAAGAAAGTCTAACGTAATGGAACATTGGACTGTCACGGATTTCACGTCTAGCAAGAGGATTCAAGTCAAAAAAGATACCTGGAACAACAATAACCTTCTCTTTTAAACACTCTTGGAAAAAACCCAAGGCAGTCTTGATTTTTCCAGGGAGATGAGACAAATCTAACCATAGATAGAAAGTAGAATCTGGAATACTCTTCAAGTGAATACCCAAATCACCTAAACGCTTCACACAGTAGTCACGCTTCATCATGAAATGTGTCTGAAGAGCTTTCATTTCTTTAAGGACTCTAGTGGGCTCAAGAAGACTGACGGCAGCTTTCTGGAATGGCACGTTTGATCCACCATCTAAATAAGATCCAGCAGAAGCCAAAGAATTGACATATTCTTTAGGACCCAAAATCCAGCAAATTCTCCAACCGGGTAATCTAAAAGCTTTTGTTAAACCGTCCAAGATTAACACTGGATCACGATTGACATCTTCAACAAACTGGGCAGAAGATACAGCAGTACCATCACAACCAGACTTGTAGTTGTATCTAGAATAAAACTCATCCATAATCAATAAGCAGTGTTCACGGCACATATCTTGAAGTTTCTTAAGATCTTGACTATCAATGCTATGTCCGGTAGGATTTCTAGGATTTGAAGTTAGCAAAGCTGTAACACCACGCTCTAACTCTTTTTTGATGATCTCCAAGTGCACTTTGTAATCATCTCGTTCATCCAAAGGAACAGGAATGGGAGCAAAGTTCTTGAAAAGCGACAACATTTCGGAATAGGCAGTGTAGTCTGGGAAAAAGAAAGAAAGATAACAGTCTCTCAAAATGGCGGCAATTCGAATGAGACCAGCACGTCCACCTGGAACGATACAGACGTTTTCCCATCTAAAAAAAGGCAAAAGAGGCATAGTGTTAGATAAGTGAAAATAATAATATTTTCAAGTTATAAGTTTAGGTTTCCTATCGAGTCGCTACGCTGTAGGCAAAGTATTAGGGGGTATACCGTGGGATCAAAAAAAGAATAAGCAATATAAAGTTCAATTTTCATGATTCGAAAAAAACAATTGTGACCAAAACAATACGTTTTTGATGACAAGCCCTATTGATCAATCCACTACTTTAATTCTTTTTCTTAACTCGACCAAGGAAATTCATATCAAAAATCCATCAAAAACAAAAACAAAAACCTTACGTGTACTGAGAGCGTTTGCCTCTTCGGTAATTGTCATTGTACAAATTTGCAACAGCTTCACGGAGTTCCTTAACACCAGCAGTGGGCGCATATTCACGGGTATGCACGCCTACATCGACATGTGTAGGTTTGGAAGGACAACCTTCAATCTCTCCAACTTCTGGTGCACCTTGACCAAGATTAGCCCAAGCTTTGTAAAAAGTTAGATTCAACTGCTTTAATGAAACATAAATAACTGTGAAAGTTAAGCCATTGAGTGCTGTAGTTCCAGAAATCAATCATACTTACTAGGATCTTCATAAGTGAAACCTACCTCAGCAGCACGTTCTGTAGTCCAAATGACACCAGTGGACGATTGAGCAACATCCAAACCAGGGAACTTATGAGGTGGCTCTTTGTAAACATCAGGAAGAGTAATTGGAGTGCTAATTCCACTGTCTGATTGGTAAATACCAGGAGAAGGACCACGCTGATTTGGCGGTTTGCTCACGTTTTGTCGAAACCAACGGTTATTTTCAAGATTATTCATGATTTGAGATGAAAATGGGCGTTTGAAGTTAAACTAATGTCTAATACTTTCTATGGCCTTTAAGACTAAACTTATGTCAATCAATTTCAATGCGCTTTGAAGTTAAAGTATAAAACATAAAACTTTGAGAGTCCTTTTTTCGAACTGACTTTTGGATTCCAAAAAAAGGTTGCTAAAGAGTCACAATGAGAAGTAAAAAGCCGCGGTTTTTTTGTTTCAAGGGAAATGACGAACTACAGCCGCACACAATTAGGTCTCGAGTTCCTTGACATACACCAGCGTAAGATTAAGTATGTTACCCGGTTTGAATGAAAAGCCCTTGCCCTAGATCTCTATTTTTTGTACATCTGGAATTTCAGTTAAACAAGACTCGTTCAAGTTTTTGTTGCATTTTTACATTAGCTCTCAATCAAACTGTTTAGTTTCATTTTTGTATATAGCACAGTATCTTTTGTCAGCTGGTATTGCATAACTTTTTTGTTTTCGTTTGTGAAACGAAGAGATCTCAGACTTTTGGCCCATATACCTTTTGGATCGCATTTGAAATCCAGCTACAATACATTGTTATACCTTTTTGCCTTACCTAAATCTTCTTGAACCCTATTATCTTATAACATGATTTCAAGATTCGCTAACAGAGGTTGCAGAGCCTTCAATCTTGCTCCCAATACCTTTTCTTCATTATTCCGACGCCACGCTTCTATCACGGCTGATTCACAAAAATTATTAGAAAATGCTCCTCATCATGATGTAGTGGTTATTGGAGGTGGTCATGCTGGTGCTGAAGCTTGTGCTGCTGCTGCTCGTGTTGGTGCAAAAACTTTACTGGTTACACCAAAACTTTCAAACTTGGGAGTTTGCTCATGTAACCCCAGTTTTGGTGGAATCGGCAAAGGTATTTTAGTCAAGGAGGTTGACGCACTAGATGGTGTTTCAGCTAGAATTGTCGACAAAGCTGGAATCCACTTTCAAGTTTTAAATAGATCAAGAGGTCCTGCAGTATGGGGCCCTCGTGCTCAAATTGACAGAAAAATCTACCAACGTGAAATGCAACAAGAGCTGACAAATTACCCGAATTTGAAAATCAAAGAAGATGCTGTTGCTGATATTATTATTGATCCGTCAGAATCGTCTGTGGCTAATCCCTATGGCATTGTCAAAGGTGTGATTTTAGAATCAGGTCAGTTAATCTCAACAAAAAATGTTGTCATAACCACCGGAACATTCCTTTCGGCTGAACTTCATATTGGATTAGAAATCACACCTGGTGGTAGAATAGGTGAGGATGCAACATATGGACTTTCGCATACTTTAAAAAACGCAGGATTTCAGCTAGCACGTCTCAAAACTGGCACCCCTCCTCGTTTAGCCCATGAATCTATCAATTACGAAGGCATGATGATTCAATATCCAAATAATCCCGCAAACCCCATGAGTTATATCAATGATACTGTCGAATTGGCTGACACTCAGCTTAACTGCCACATGACTCGCACTAACCAAGAATCCCACAAAATTATTTTGGATAACCTTGATAAGTCCGTTCATATCCGCGAAACAGTAAAAGGTCCCAGATATTGTCCTTCCATCGAATCCAAAATCAAACGTTTCACAGATAAAGATGGACACCAAGTATGGTTAGAGCCTGAAGGACTTGATACCAATGTTGTATATCCAAATGGAATTTCAATCTCCATGCCCCCTGATATCCAATACAAATTTTTGAAAACTATTCAAGGACTCGAGAATGTGAACATGCTTGCTCCGGGTTATGGCGTTGAGTATGATTACGTTGATCCACGAGAGCTTCGACCTTCTCTTGAAACAAAGCGAGTAAAAGGTTTGTTTTTAGCTGGCCAAATTAATGGTACTACCGGTTATGAAGAGGCTGCTGCTCAAGGTATTATTGCTGGCATAAATGCTGGTCGATCATCTTTTGGAAAAGAGCCATTCGTCATCAAGAGAAGTCAAGCCTACATTGGAGTTTTGATTGATGATTTGGTTTCAATGGGTGTTGAGGAACCCTACAGAATGTTCACATCCCGGTCTGAGTTTCGATTCCATTTGCGGTCTGACAATGCAGATCTGCGTCTAACAGAAATTGGACGCCAACTGGGTGTTGTTTCTGACAAGAGATGGGAGCGATATCAGCAAGATACCAAGTCATATGATGATGTCAAAACACTACTTTCTAATGTTGTTTTTTCGTCTAGCGAATGGCTCAAAATGCTCCCTCAGCACCGTATTTCTAATGATTCTCAACGCCGAAGTGCTTATGAGATTCTCCGATTAAAGGGCGCTTCACCACAAACATTGGCTGAAATTGTTCCTGGAATTTCTAACTTTTCGCCTCGGGTTTTGGAAAAAGTCGATATTGATGCAAAATATGCGCCTTACATCAAAAGAGAATTTACTAAAATTCGTGCTTTTGAACGTGACGAAAATCTACAAATACCTTACAACTTTGATTACTCGAAACTTGGTTCATTGTCAAACGAGTCTAGATCTTTGTTGGAAAAGATTCGTCCAGAGACCTTGGGTCAAGCTAGAAGAATCCAAGGTGTAACTCCTACTGCTTGGCTTGATATTTTCAGATATGTCAAATCTGTTAATGGATCTAACTCGTGATACCATTTGTTCACTATTTTTTTTATTGTAATTTACGTTTTGGCGTGATTTAATTTTTTTGTTTCATTTCATCTGTATATACGTTTTTGTTTTTTTTTGTATTTTGATTCTAGTCATTTTTGTACTTGTTTATTTAAAAACTTTCATGTCTAAAATACAAAGTCTATCATTCTTTTGTGAAGTAAAAATAATTAAAGTCGTTAGAAGTCATAGATAGCAAGATAATGGTAAAGGGTTATCAAAAAAGAAGTTCTTTTTGAATGTGCCGATTGAAAGTCACCTGTCTTCTCATTCGCTTTCATTAATTTCCGTAGCACTGTCCTCCTCTGATTGATCTTCTAAAATAACACCTTGAACAATTCTGCTTTTTGCTTCTGCTTTCTGTTTTAAATCAGTATCAACACTTTTAAGGGCCCTGGTTATCTCATCCACAGATTCTTGTGGAAGATATTTCAAACAAGCGTTTTCAATATACGTATTATTGAGATCTGTAATTTCCTTCAGATTTCTTTGATGTTGATGTAAAGCAATTCCAAATTCCCGGTGTCGTTTCCGCGATCGGTAATAAGAGTTATTGCGGTTTCTAGTATTGGTGTTGTCTCGTAAAGGTCTTCCGTTTTCTTTTTCGTTAATATTGAAGTTTTTGTCCCAATTCGATTCAAAGTCACCCGTTCCAAAATCGAATTTTTGGTTATTTGTTAACTCAAATTGCCGGTCCATCATCAACCTAACATCTGAAACTTCCACCCGCTTACGCTTATTATGATGAGCATATGCGCTTAGATCAGCACCTACTTGATCAAAAAAGTTTTCCGTTATTTCCATAATACGATGCAAAGCTCCAATTTCTAGTTTGCGTTTAGATTTGATCATTGAACTGGCCAAATCTTTAATTAAACCTTGCGGGATTGTGCAAGGGGGTGCTTTACGTCTGCCAGAATGCGTGATCCTGGTACCTGAACGGCTAGGCTGTTGTGATAAGTTCTGAGATGCATTTGTCGATTCCAGTTCTAGTGCTGACAATGTAATGTTTAAAGCATTTGCATTTGCCGATTCGTTGTTTTCATCCTCTGATATATTATTTAAAAAAGCCTCGTTTTCTGTGGGTAGAAAGCCTTCGGGGTTTTCGTCCAAGCCTAAGTCCAAGCCCAAATGGTCAAACTCATTTTCGTTTTCATCTTCAGCATTTTGCAAATTTTGCAAATTTTGCTCATTATCATATTCTATCCCGGCGCCTTGTAAATCAAGGTCGTCATCGGTTTGGTTTTCATATATCATGCGATCCCTAAGTTGGCGAAAATCTTCTAAAGAATCAAGATTTTCATCGTCTTTATTATGTGATTCTTCAGAGTTTGAATTTTCTATCTTTTCATGCTGCATTAATGAAGATGAGTTAAAATTTGTGTCTATTGAATTGCCAATATCGACATCAAAATCCTCTGGTATTTCAAGATTGTCATCTATTTCAATAACAAACTTATCATCATTCTTTTTCGTTGTTAAATCTAGATTGGATCCCATAGACATCCCATTTTTTTCACCATAAATCAGTTCGTCTAAAATAGCACTAGCAGCAAATGATTTCCTTTTCGTGCTGATCTCTTCGTCATAATTTTGAGTGGTATTGAATTCAGGAAAGCCTTCACTAAGGCGGGAATTACTGAAGCTTAATCGAGATTGCACATCTCTTTGAATTTCTATTTCGCGGCTGATGTCCAGATGTTTACTTTTTTCTTGAGACGGTGATACGTCGTCTAGCCCAACACCAAACTCTTTGGAATTAGCGGGTGATCTCCTAAAAGAGCCATTGGGTATAGAAGGTGTCGGAGTTGCCATAACTTCATCGAAAAGAGTTTGAGATGTGAGTGGATCTGAGCTTATCTGACTGGAATTTGAAAGTTTTCTTCTAAGTTCTTGGGCCCTTAGTAGTTCTTTCTCTTTTTCAGGCAAGCTGTCACGGTTTTTACGAGTAACTGGGCTGGAAATCAACTCTGTGTCTGATTTCCTTTTTCGTGAAACACTTCTGGTATTAGGAGCATCGTCATTGGGCGGATTATTAGATAGTGTATTATAATCCTTTTTGTCATTATTTTCCTGTTGATTTTTTCGTATTTCTTCCTCCTCTGTTTCTCGTAGTAGCTGTTGTCGAATTTTTTCTAAACGCTCCTCACGTCTTTTTTCTTTGTTTATAACTCTGCTTAAAGCCCTCAATTCATCACGAGGCGAATATCTTGGAATTTTTGAAAATGAAATGTCTTCGTCTAGCCAGCTGTTTTGTCTATATTGTTGATCGTTAGCTCCAGTATTGCTGTATCGATTGTTAGAATGTTTTCCTCCTAGTTTATCGGCTTCAATAAACACAGTTTTTGAGTTCTCAGTTCCAGAAAACACTAAACTGCCCGCCTCGCGCCCAAGACTTCTTCTTCTATTACCGAAACTCCGTCTTTGTGAACTAGATTTTCGAATTCTTTTTTCAACTGAGCGTGGTGTTCCAATTGCAACAGCTATAGTACGCTTATTGGGGGTTTGTTGAAAGTCTTGATTAAAGCTTGTATCCTGATTAGTAGGGCTATCAGTGTATTTTGTGTTGGAGTATAGTCGTGATTGCTGCTCTAACCCATATTGCCCTTTTTGTCCTAAGTTTTCCTTGTCGACTTCTGGCTGTCTATTTGCCTGTAAAGCCTTAATATACTGTCTAACTTTAGGTGTTCTAGGTATCTTGCTCGCTTGTCTTGAAGACCAAGCATCCTGAATTTTTCTAGCTGAAGCACTAACATAAGATTTATTGCTTTCATGCTTTTCAAAGTGAGCTTCCCATTCGGAAGTTGCAGATACAGTATATTTGATGGGTGTACTAATGATATTAGGATTAAATGGTATACTGAAATCTGAACGTTTTGGAGTTTGATTCGTAGAGCTGGATGTGGTGTGATATTCTAGCAAAGAAATATTGGTATTCTTAGGGCGCATAGCCCTCAAATCTTTCGACATGTGAGGCTGGTGTTGAATTTTAGATTTGATTCTGGGTTCATGAATTTTTTGGTTTTAATTGTATTTAATCTCTGTATTGATGTGTAGAAAAAGCAAAACAATAAAAATAAAAACATTTTTGATGTGGTAAACTAAATACACGGCTAACTCTGTGACATACACGTGACTGATTTTAATTGATAACGGTTTTATACAATCAATTATATTGAAGACAAATAACTATTAAAAAAGAAGTAAAAATCATAAAATAATTAAATACATAAATACATAAATATAAATATTATAGACCGATCAATCAGTAAAAGAAGTAAATTCTAATGCATTAAGAAGCGGGAAATTGTCTTCGTCGTTTTCCATTGTAAACCTACTAGCTTTTCTTGAAGCATCGTTAGAATCGTTATTTTCACCATTTCCAGAGACTCCTCCCGATCCAACAGGGCCTGCAGCAGGGGTTTGAAGTTGCAACAAGAACGAAGAAGAAATATCCACTCCTGTGTCAGGAGTAGGGGCAGCTCCGTTTGAAGCATTTTTGTCCCCAGACTCACTTTTGTTTTGATTTTTGTTATTTTGTTGAGAGCTGTTGTCCGTAGAGTCTTGTCCAGTTTTGGCCTTAGCCTTCTCAGCTGCGGCAAGATCAAATGACTTTTGTCTCAATGTTTCAATTTGCTCCAATCGTAATGTCCAGTTGGATTTGTACTGGCCATTGCTATTCCAAATTGCAGCAAATTTAGATGAAATCAAAGCCAAATTACGCACAAAGTCAGCAGCACTGTCTTCAGATAGAATTTTGAGATGAGAACCTGCAAAAAGAGCTGGGACGTCTGGTTTGCAGTGGGCACGAACTTTGAAAAACATGCGTTCTCGCATTCGGTCTTCTGATGCGAACTGGGAAGGAGCACCAGAAGAGCCCTGTGTTCCCAAACTGGGTGATGATACAGGAACATCTGAATCAAGCAAAAACTTGGCATTTTTGGAAAAATTGATAGAAACTGGAGTGATAACAATGTTGATAAAATTGAATTGAGATTTTATCACATCAAATTGAAAGGGAAGCTCAGATTCATCAAAGTAAATGTTAATGAAATCATTACCAATGTGTCGCTTTTTGCTGCTATAACTGGTATCATTCGGGTTGGTATGTGGCATCATGGTAGTGGTATGGAAAATCATTTGAGTAACCTTGTCAGACCATATATATGCATATTCACCATCAACATTGTTATTGGTGTCAAGGCCACCAGTATAAATGCGTTTGTTGCCTTTCAAACGAACAAGATTTCCTAACTTGTTTAAGAATCTTCGGTATCTGGGAGACCCAACCTGATTACTTAGAATTTCTTGCTCATTTTGCTGACCAGGACCAATGTACAAAATACCGACTTTGTGAAAGTCCACGACGGGAATTCGGTCAAAAGCACTAATTGCACGGGTAACGACAGGATCATTTGTTAGTTTGCTAGGCTTGAGAATAGTGCCTTGATCAGGTGGATACATCAACTGAAGCATGACATAATTTGGATCCATGGCAATTGAAGGATCGTGTTGGAGTCTAGTTTGATTTCTCAAATCTGAATTTTGTTCACTTTGTCGAACCAATATTTCTTCCTCAAGCCAGCCGGGAATCATTTTGCTATCAGGAGTCATATTAAACATAAATGTACCAGTAGGTCGTCGAATAACAATAAATGATTGACCGTTTTGTGGGTCAGTATCAATGGTGACAATACTGGAGCCGTAAATCCATTTTTTGCAGATTCGGTTTGGATCAGAAGCTGAAGGATAATCAATTGTTGTTTGAATTGTCAAATCAAGATCAGAGAAAGTGAATCGAGAGATCAAGTCAATATACGCCATTCCTTGTGCGTCCACTTGTTCGATAGTTCCGCCCGTACGAATCAAGTTTCTAGTAATGTACTTTGCTAAATACTTTCGATCCTCAACACGTAGGGTCAAAAACCAAGTAGCAACGACATTGTATGCTAAAGACAAAAGATATTGCGATATTTGTTGAATATAGGTGGTGGTATTTGTGGCCCTAGGATGCCCTAGTATTGGTGGCGGACTTAATAATGGGCTCATTACTGATGCTGTCCTGTCATCTTGTGTAGAAGAAATATCCCCAGATTGGGAAGAAAGATTTAATGGTGAGTTTAAATAGGCAAATGACATGCCAAAAACTCGCTTATACTCATCCTGTGTAAAGTTGTCAACTAGAGTAGGTAAACGGGAAAGAGAAAGCAGAAACTCAAGAATATGAGGTGTAGTACCAATACTTGTAATTTTGGCTTGAAATCTGGTGAAAATCTGACCTAAATACTTCTTGATGGATAAAGGAAATTCATGGCAGCACACCATTAGGCCATGGATACAGGCCACAGCAGTACGTTCGCCCAGGATTCCATTACTCAAAGCCTGAACAATGTCATCACAATCGTTCTTAGTAAACATATCACGATATGGAATCAAAGATGAAATAGTTCGAATCAAAGCCACAAGGAAGCCATTTCGAGAAACATTTTTAGGGAACTCAACACGAGGAAGTTTTTCCATATTGTTAAGCTGCATGACTATAGTTTGACGGAGTCTAGGAATGTTGCTTCCCGCAGGCTGGAAGAGTTCTAAGTTTGACAGTTGTGGACCAAAATGTGCCCAAACAAAGGAATAAGACTCCCAATGAGCACCATTTTCTATGATATCCAAGATTTCGTCAAAATGTTTGCTAACATCAATGTCAAAATAGCCTATTTGAGAACCAGTGCTGTTGGGGCGTTGACTTTTGCGTTTCAACACAGGAGAAGCGTGATGCAAATCGCTTTCTTGAAGATAAGAAACTTTTTCAGGATACCACCACATCATAGTCGACTTGTTAACAGTAGATGGGTCAAGAAAGTTCAAATTGCGCTCAACACTAGCAGAAAGCCCGTCCATGTTAGTAGGTTGAGTGAGATAAATATATCCATCAGTGGTAGCTCTTATTCTCACCAAAAGACGAGCAGCTTCCAAGAAGGATGTAGGATCATTAATTGACGTCTTTTTTATGATCAAAATGATTTTATCATAAGCAGACTTTGCCTTCTCTGAAGATGTCCTGAAGGTTTCGACAAATATTTGGCAAAGACCGACCGTAACAAGGCGCCGCCTTTGGTCATCAGCAGTGTTATTTAACGTTCCTTTGCTAAAATTTGTCGGTGAAATAGAAGGTAAATTAGTGGTAGTGTTATTGGTGTTTGTAGCTGTGATTGAACTGCTAATTGATATGCCCATAAAGGAAGATGACATCGAGTCAAGACTTGATTGACGGCCACGAGTGCTGGGAGTGTCGTTTATATCGTCAAAAAATCGAATAAATAGGTCAGACAAGTAACCCATAATTTCAAGTAACGCAGTTTTGGAGATTTCAACATATTTTTCAATGAGGAAAGACAAAACCATCATGTCAGGTTCGTTTTTCACATCGCCAAAAACCAAACTTAATACTTTCAAAAGGGTTTTCGGGTCTTTCATTTCTTTAGCCAGATAATAGATTTCGCAAGCAAAGTTTGCAACTTTTAGTCGTATCTTTGTAGTCCAAATGGGAACAGGTTTGTCTTTTATGTATTCAGATACAAAAAACTTTTGAGTTAAAACAGTGAGATTTTCAATCCAGGAAGGATCTAAAGGATTGCAAAGCTGTGATGATTGGAAATGATCTATCACTAACATGGCACAATTCTCATCAAGAAAGTATGAAACATCAACAAAAAAACTGATAATTGCATCTTTAGGACCTGGAAAATCAACTTTTTTGTAGAGCTGGTATATCAAAAGAATAATTTTTTTCCAGTTTTCAACAATCATACCGACGTATTTGTCGTTTCCTTTGAGAGTTGTATTTGCGATTTCATTACCAATCACTTCGGGGGTACATGGTTGATCCCAAACTGATTTCGTCGTGAGCATTTTGAACGTATTGCTAGTGCTGAGTATATACAAGACATTAAAAGGCGAAGACAACTCTGAATTCCATACCTCATACGTCATGTATTTTTCAAAGCAAACATCGTCACTCAGCATTTCGTAAATGCTTGATGTCAACTGATAAACAAGACCTAAACTGTCTACTTTTGCGGCCTTTGTGTAAGCGTCCATGACTTTCAACATGGAATAATAGTAAGAATAATCAACATCACCTGATGTGGATTTGCGAGTCATGATGATTTGGAGTGCTCGTATGGCGCCTCTCACAGTGTTTCGAGATTCCCTTTCATTAGAAACAATTTGTAGAAGAGTGTTGTATATGATCAGTCTCAAATTGGAATCTATCAAGTTCAAAAGAATGTTTAGTGCTTGAGATTTGCACGACTCAACGGTAATGAAAGTACCACAAATGACTTTTAGTAAATCAGGCAATATATTAACGGGTATCACAGAATGCTTTTGAATCGTTTCGATGATTTGGAAACAATTAGAAATGTCGTTGACAGATGATGTTTTTTTGCATGTTTTACAAATACGTGAAATGGTATCAGTGACATTTTCAGGACTGAATAAGTGACCGTTTTTCTCATAAACAGTGTTGATAAAGCGCAAAAAAGCAAAAAAGTTTTCTTCTGTTTTTTTGCCCCATGGACTGGCGACGTCTGCAGAGCCTAAACGGATTTTTTGGGTTTTGCTGTATAATACTCGAAACCAGTTGTCAAGGACTTTGGGGAAATTATTAGGTCCGTAGAAAAATATGCCGATTTCGGATCCGTTATTTGTCAAGGCGATGATTGCACTGAGGTCTAGGTCGAAATCTTGGACGCTGGAAGTGGCAACAATTGATTTATAAAACGACATTTTGGTGACTTCTAAATCTCTGTCACGGTTGATACATGCGATAGTCAGTTTGAGGCCTGCACGTCTGCATTCTGGAGAATTATTTTGATCTATCATATCAACGACTTTAAACCAAATTTCTGGTATCGAAGAAACCGAATATTTTTCAATAGAACTCAGAACTGTTTCTGCAGCAGTTATTCGGTCAGGGACACTGTTTTGGCGACCTAACTTGTCGAGAGCGCTTTGAAGATCAGGCGCACCACCAATAACTGCCGGCTGCACTTGGGCAGGTGCCTGTGTACTTTTCCAGGGTTTAGGAAAGTGTTTTAAAAACATTATAGACTAAGTCGTCATATAGCTGGAGAGTTTGATGCATAGAATGTCGATCGTTTTTGTTTTGGTGAAAAAGCCTGGAGAAATTCAATATTAGTACCGGTGTTTTTCCCAAAGGTTGCATAAATGGGACTTGACAGGTTGAAAATTGTCACTAGATTGTGATAAATGGTGCAAAACTTGTAGGAAGAAAAACAACAAAAAAAATATATATATAAAATGATAAAGCTGTCCTTACTCTGTCAAATTTGTCAAGCAAAGTATGAAAATTTCGATCACACAGAGAATAAAATAAAAATAGTTCAGGTTGAAAAACAATAAAGTAATCAAGCTCTACATAAAAAAACGCCTAAGCTTTGTTGTATCCGTAGAAGGCAGACATCAAAAGCATGTGTTCACGTGAACCAGACATGCAAAAATATCCCAAGAATAAATGAGAACGATTAAGAACTTGTGAGTACATTGTGGTTAATGAGGGAAGTGATTTTCCATACATTGAAAATCGTTCTTCTTAAAGCACATCAACGACTGCAGTCATGGAGCAATTTGAAGCAGCTTATAAGGCCGGTAAGACGATTTCAGTGAAATTGAAATATATATGCTTTTTAGAGAAAATTGTGTTTCAATTGAGGTGCTTGTAGATTTGTTTCATTTTTCTTCTTCACACAAAATTTACACTACAAGTCACCACTGATTGATTGATTGATCGTTATCTAACCGTTGACTTGAATCGTTGTTACTCTTACTTAAAGGAGCTCGCGATATGGAGGCTTTAGGCCTTAGCGACATTGGAAACCTGGCAATGTGGTCAGTTTCGTCACAGAAATTTGGTTTTGGAGTTGATTCTTTGAGATCAGATGACCCCACAAAACTATGGCAAAGTGATGGACCTCAGCCACACTATATTGATATCCATTTCTCTAAACGAGTATCTGTGGAAAGGATTTCGTTGTTTTTGAGTTCAGAATTGGATGAGTCTTACACGCCTTCCAAAATCCGTATTTTGGCTGGAGATGGGTATCATACATTGTTGGAAGTTACAACTGTTGAGTTTGCAGAGCCCACAGGTTGGTCGCATATAATTCTAGATTCTGTTAGACAAGAGTAAGTTTTGTTTTTCAAAGCTTAAATGCCATGAGCTATATTCAAGCATGATGCTAACTATTTTTTCAAGTGGAGTTTTGAAAACGTTTTTGGTGCGAGTGGAAATCATTGGTAACCATCAAAATGGTAAAGACACCAGAGTACGGTCAATAAAGATATATTCTCCTTCAAAGTAAGTATTTTTTCTCTCCTTCCTACCTCTACTATCAGTACTTGATAATAGACAATTCTAACTAAAAACATATAGACAATCAATTGCGTTGGAGGATCAAGAAATCGGGTTTACGTCTGTAGAATTTTTGTCTGAATCAGTCATAAGATAGATTTCATGTTGTGAAAAGGGCGATTTGAAAAGAATGCTACTAAGTGATCCACGACCATTGTCTCATGTATATACACATTAACGACAAGAGCGACAAAAGAACAGATTTAGATGGCTTTTGTTCAAAGTTTTTCATTACTTATATTTTTACGTAGTTGAGTTTTTTGTAACAATTTTATCATTCAAAGTTCAAAATCAAATAGTTTGTGAAATACAATAATATAAAGTCTAATAATCAAATAAAAAAAATGGTTGATCTCATATCTAAAGCTTTGCTTTAGTTTCATAACCATAAACAACATAGCTTTCAACATCCTGATTGCTCAACAATCTTCTCAAAATCTTTCCAGATGGACTTTTAGGAATTTGATGCAAAACAGTAATGCCACCCCATAACCACTTGTGTTTTGCTACCTTCGCTTCAAACCATTTCTTAATTTCCAATGCCGCTTCCTTTTCAGTTTTTCCATGTGGCGAAACAACACCTTCTTTGAATACAACGAATGCTCGGGGGTACTCGGTTCCTAGTTCCGGCACTGAAATTCCAGTAACAGCACAGTCAGAAATTTGGTCACTAGTGAGCAAAATGGCTTCAAGTTCGGCTGGAGCAACCTGATGACCTTTGGATTTAATCAGCTCCTTTACACGGTCGACAACATAATATAAGCCATCTTCATCAACAGTAACTACATCTCCAGTTTTGAACCATTCCATTGGATCGCCGTTACTACTTCCTTCGGAGATTTCTGCAAATGAAGATTTATTGGCCTCAGGATTGTCAAGGTATCCCCGAAACATATTGGGTCCTTTGAGCCATAGTTCTCCAGGCACGTGAGGTGAGTCTATTTCCTTGCCATCTTCTGCAACAACTCTAGCCTCCATTCCTGGAACAAGCCATCCAATCGAGGCGTTATTATAGTTTTTACCCTCGAGAATGAATCCATGTGTCATTGGAGAAGCCTCTGTCATGCCATATGCCTGCCATAAAGGGCATCCCAAACGTGCTGTCACCTGTTCGGCAAGATCTTGCGACAAAGGTGCAGCTCCGCAAATAAGACCCTCTAAAGAAGCCGCCAGACTAGGATGCTTTTCAACAAGTGGAGACTTGGCAAGAAGAACAGCAATCGGTGGAACAATATGAATCAAGTTGACCTGATATTTGACAATTGCATGTAACAAGATTTCAAAGTCAAATCTAGGGAATACAATTGCCTTCATGCCTAGATAGGGTGAAAAATACACAAACTGAGATAATCCATAAATATGTGACATTGGAATAACAGCGCCGATTGCCTTTTCCGGGCTGTACAATCTACCAGTGGCAACTGTTTCTTGCTGGATATTTGCAACAATATTACCATGTGTAGTTATAACACCCTTTGGAACACCAGAAGTACCAGAAGAAAAGCAATAGTATGAATGGGAATCTTTCGTAATTTGTGATGCCGCTTTGGGTAAAATTTTCAAAAGATCATCTAGGGATGAGTTGTAAACTTCGGTTTCGGAATACATGAAGCTTTCCAGTGCCTCATGGACCAAATCTTCCAAAAACACAATATGCTTGACAGTAGAGGGTTTACCATCACCTTGACCCATTTTCACTGCCTCATGGGCCACATGGGCATATTCAGGAAGAGTAATAAGTATAGTGGCTTTTGTTTTGTTCAACTGGTAATTAAGCTCTTCAGGGACATACATGATGTTGGCAGGGGATACTACTGCTCCATTCATGAGAATTCCCATGCTAACCTGAGGAAGATACACACTATTGATGCTGTAAATGCATACCACATCACCTTGTTGAACGTTATACTTATTGTGAATAAGATTTGCAACAGCCACTGATCCCTGGCGATAGGATCCTGTAGTGACTTGTTTGCTTGGATGAAGTGCATCCACAAAGAGAGTTTTCGAAGCTGGAAAACTAAAGGAGGGAGCTGAAAGCATAAAAGAAAGCAGGGTAGTTGGCTTTACTTCAGAAGCCGGATAGGGCGACGTGTGGACGACTTGTTTGCCGTTGGTCTTGACCAAGCTTGAGAAATATGTCATTGTTTTATGGTTTCCAGAGATATGAAGAGAACGGAATAACGAATTTGGAAGTTGGAAAATAGAACAATTAAAAAAAGTTAAAATGGAAAATTCTCATGTATTTATACTTGATTTGGAAATTTGAAACCCCGCAAATTCAAACAATCTGCAGTGTTTGTCCGAGCTCGGCAAAAAAGCGTTGATACATTTGAAAATTTCCCCACAAAGGAGCGATTTAGGTGAATAAAAAATGGATAATAACTTAGGCATTGACTAGATAAAACCTTGAATAAATTGAGTTGAATGGGCATTAACTAGCTAAGCTGGATAAAAGTAACTAATTCTGTTTATTAAAATAACAAAAGTACATTCTGTTAAGAGCTGCTACAGTCGACTAAGTAGTTAAAAGCAACCTCGTTGAAAAATAAAATCACATGATTATCACATGGTGAATTGCACATGATTAAAAATTTCTAGAAAGAAAAAGTTTGTTGTTTTTCACTTTTTGTTTGTTTTTTGAGTCAACATTTTGGTCATAAACGTTCATGTTTGTGTTTCATACATTTCAAAGATAGAAAAATAATCATATCAGCACTTTAATTCTGAATCAATCCTTCAGTATTCCCTTTTTATCTTATTTTTCAAATCATTGTGGTAACTTTGTTTATCTCAAAAATCAACAATGGCTGATGCTCAACTTGCTCTTCTTTTCCAGCAATCGCTGGATTACACAAAAGCCAAAGAAAGTATGTTAAAAAATCTCACCAATAACATTTACTATCTCAATTGAATTTTTTTAAATTAACCTGAGTTTAAATCTAGCCGAACAAACATTGAAGAGTCGTGAGTCGGAGGCTGGTTTCTCGATTGCGGTTTTAAATGTGGTGGCGGACAACAGTCAAAATAATGCCATTCGTTTGGCAGCTGCCGTTTTTTTCAAGAATCTTATCAAGAGAAAATGGACCGACGAAGATGGAAATTACTTATTGCCAGTTTCAGACGTTGAAGGTATCAAATCTTCAATTGTTGACTTTATGATCCAACTCCCTGCTAACCTCCAAGTGCAAATTGGTGAGGCTATTAGCGTAATTGCTGAAAGTGATTTTCCTGACCGCTGGTCAAACCTTATTCCTCATTTGGTTTCCAAGATTTCGAATGACATTGATACCAATAACGGTGTTCTGACCGTCGCTCATTCGGTTTTTAAGCGATGGCGCCCTCTTTTCCGCTCCAATGAACTCTTTTTGGAAATTCAACTAGTGTTGGACCAGTTTGCTGACCGCTTTCTCAAGTTGCTTCAGCTTGTTGATAATGAGATTCAAAATAACCAACAAAATCAGAAAGCGCTTCAAGGTCTTTTCCGAACAATGGATCTTTTAATCAAAATCTTTTACGATCTCAACTGTCAAGATATCCCTGCCTTTTTTGAAGACAACTTCAACACTCTTTTCGAAATTGTATTGAAATACCTTGTTTACTCCAACCCAATTTTGGAAACCGATGATGAAGATGAATCTGGTCCTATTGAAAAGGTCAAAGCTTCAATTTGCGAACTTTTGAAATTGTACGCCACAAGATATATGGATGTTTTCAGTCCTCTTCTTCAAAAGTTTGTTGAAGCTACGTGGAATCTTTTGATGAATACCAATGTTCAACGTAAATATGACATTCTTACCAGTAAATGTCTCTCTTTCATGACCTCAGTCGCTTCTTCTCACGAACATTCGTCTCTTTTCACCAACGCCGAAGTGTTAAGCAATATCATTAAAAGCATTATTTTGCCCAACGTCACACTTCAAGAGTCTGACGAGGAAATGATTGAAGACGATCCTATTGAATTCATCCGCCGTGATCTTGAGGGATCTGATAGTGATACCAGACGTAGAGCTGCTGTTGATTTCCTCCGTGAGCTCAATGACAAGAGTGAACAAGCGGTCACCAGTACTGTTTTGAATTATATCAATGAATTTCTCACTTCATACAATGCTGATCATTCACAATGGAAGCAAAAAGACACAGCTATTTACCTTTTTTCTGCTATTGCAATTAAAGGTGTCGTTACGAATGAGGGAGTTATTTCTAATCAAAACAACACTTCTATTAATCCATTAGTAGACATTGTATCGTTTTTTGCGCAAAATGTTGCTGGTGACTTAGTTGATGAAAACATTCATATGATGCTTAAGGTCGATGCCATCAAATACATTTACACATTTAGAAACCAGCTTAGCAAGCAACAGCTCATCGACGCTTTTCCCCTGCTTTCAAACAACTTGAAGTCTGCTCAATTTATTATTTACACATACGCTGCCATCACTATTGAAAAGATTCTCGCAATTAGAGATCCAGCCAATCACAATAAGACCATGTTTGAGAAAAATGATATTGCGCCCGTTGCCAAAGACCTCTTGGCCAATCTGTTTTCTCTTATCATGAAGGGCACTACACCAGAAAAGCTAGCTGAGAATGAGTTCCTCATGAGATGTATTTTCAGAATTCTGACTTCTGCCAAGGATTCAATTGTTCCTTATGCTGATACCTTATTGACTCAAAGCATCAACATTTTGGGAGTCATAAGCAAAAACCCTTCCAATCCCAGATTTTCTCATTTCACATTTGAAGTGATTGGTGCTATTATCAAGTACACTGCTCCATCAGCCGGTGTTTCAACTCTCGAGAATGTCGTTGTTCCACCTTTTATGGAAATTCTTGGTAACGACATTTCCGAGTTCGTTCCTTATGTTTTCCAAATTTTGGCAGAACTTCTTCATTTCTACCCAGAAAATCAACCACTCAGTGATAACTATAAGCAATTGATTCGTCCCTTGATGTCTCCTGCACTTTGGGAGTTCCGAGGAAACATCCCAGGTCTTGTTGCTCTTCTTCAGTCAATTTTGCGTAACGGTGCTCAAACTGTTGTCGAAACTGACAACTTGCAACCCATTCTTGGTGTTTTCCAAAAACTCATTGCTTCTAAGGCCAATGAAGCATACGGATTTTCTTTACTACAAGATATCTTTTACTATGTTCCACCTGCTGCTCTTCAAAAGTACACTAACCAAATTGCTGTTCTCTTGATGCAGCGTTTGCAGTCTTCTCGTACCGACAGATTTGTTGCTAAGCTTTCTCTTTTTATTTATTTTGTTTCTGCAGCTGAAAAGCCAGGCCTTGGTCCTGATTACGCCATCCAGCTTTTTGATCAAGTTCAAAATGGAATCTTTGGTCAGATTTTTGGTTCTTTTATTTTACAGTCTACTACCAAGATTCATGGTGTTCATGATCGCCGCATTGCAGCTGTCGGTCTCACTAAGATCTTGACCCAAGGTTCTGCGTTTATCCAAGGACCTTACAATAGTAAATGGAGCGAAAGTCTTGTTGTTTTGACTGATTTGCTCAAGTCAGATCTTGCAACTCCTCTTGATGACAATGACAACGAAAACGCAATTTCAGAACTTGATAATGAAGACTCTGTTTCCTTTGGATCTTCATTTTCTCGTTTGTCAATCACTGTTGCGCCACCTTCCAATCCATGCCCTAGCGTCAAAGACCCTAAGCAGTTTTTTGTACAACAGCTCAAGAATGTGAACAGCCAAACCAATGGCCAACTTTCACCTCTTCTTGCTAGTTTACCAAATAATGTCAAGGAGACTTTACAGGGCTTTGGATACTCTTGAACTTTTTGAAAATTATTTTTCTTTTCTTTTCTATTTAGATTTAGATTAGATATATATTGATTTTGTAAACCAAAATATTATTTTTTTGTAACTTTTTTTGTTTGACCTACTTACATGGTGAGCCTAAAAGCCCACCAATTTCATTTGGAATTATATGCGGGTTGGGAGTGCGAAAAACTACCCCAAAATCACACGGAAAAAATCATCAAATCAATTTGGCCCTGTTTTGTTCCGAAAGTGCAATTACTCCTCTGGAGGACTCTCGGGGAAAAAATGATGTCTTTCTCCGAAGTTTGTATATAAGATGACTAATCATGGGTAAAATAAATCCGAAGCCGACTTGATTCCGAATCCTCGTTCTAGAAAATTTGGAACCGAAATTTTTGGTCAATTCAATTAAGTTTATTCAAGGACTATAGAACTTTAAACATAGGTATTATAGTCATCCTTTTACATACCATCTTACATAACTTCAACTATTTGTAGATTTTCAAAACAGCAATTCTAAGCTTGTATCTAGTCAGCCCGAACATAAGCCGTAATGCTAGCTTACGAGGAACAGGGAAACTATTATAGGACAAAAACCTTCCCGACTCATTACACTTGACCTCATCAACACATATATTTTTTTTTGTAAAAGGGTTCCTAATCCCTCTTATCAGCAAAAAAGACTGCGACTGCTCACAAGCCCTTAATACTATTCAAGAGAGTCGGTAACTCCATCGTTGGAGAAACCCGTCTAAGCTTCACTAGTTGCGCTTCAAGTAGAGGACAGTACAATAGAATGTGAGTTACTGTTTCCAGTTGTCCACATTCATAATTGTAGCAGCTTTCCTTAGTGATACCAAACTTTTTGAACCATGCACAAAATCGACTATGGCTCGTTCTGAACTGTGTGATTCTGCTCATAACTCGTCGGCTATGCTTTTCCATGATTTCAACGGTGACCAGCTTTTGCTTCTTGTCTGTGTATTGTGTGTCTGCTCTGATGTAGTGGTGCCATTGGCCTTTGAAGCTTGAGTTATACTTACTCTCCCAATCGTCAATTGTCAAGGGCCAATTGTGCAGATCTAGTAACAGCGGTTTGTTGACGCTTCTTTGCTTCATCAACTTTAACTTCTGTAATCTCATTTCCGTCATACATTTTTCTACATTTCTTTTTCTCAAACACATTTTCACATCTAAAAAAAGGACCTAGCCCAAAATTTTTGGTCTATCCTGGGTTCTACTCACAATCATAAAACAAAAACCATGCACTAGTGGTTGACCTATTCA
Organism: Magnusiomyces tetraspermus; assembly: GCA_030578715.1. Classification (NCBI taxonomy): domain Eukaryota; kingdom Fungi; phylum Ascomycota; class Dipodascomycetes; order Dipodascales; family Dipodascaceae; genus Magnusiomyces; species Magnusiomyces tetraspermus. Next base: position 100,511 of record JAKTYL010000007.1, on the reverse strand, counting down.
ACCACATGTTCACAAATTGACAGTTAACTAAGGTATAAAAGCTATCAATTTCAACATGCCGAGTGACAGGTAGAGCAACAGTCAGAAGCAAGTATACGTTGGTTAGTTAAATTCAAATGATAATATATTTCAAATCTTTTTTTAAAAACAAAAAAACATTAATAATCGGAATAGTAGAGTGGGTGTCGGGTTGAAGCACCGAAATGCATTGAGGGAAAGCCTATGTAGCCAGCAAGGCTTTAGGTATAATTGTAAACAATTGGTATATCAGTGCAGGTTAGAAGATATAACCCACTCAACAAAGAGTACAGATACGGTGGCCAGTGTAAGTGCCGGGTACAGATATACAAACAGGACATCCAGAGTAATAGCGCCGATTGATTGCCCAGTGGCTTGGGATCAGAAAATGTATGGAGGGCTAATGGAAATAACGCCAGGGAAAGTAGTTATTTGAAGTTTCAATAGCCAGAGCATTTGACATCAGGTTAGCGCTAAGAATAAATAAAATTTTTAGTGGTTGATTAAAATAAAAGTAATAAAATATTAGTATAATAAGCAAAAGTAAAAGAAAGTGATGATTGAATAGTAATTATTGATGATAAAAAAAATAAGAGCGAAAGGGAGGGGAATGAGGTCGATTTCTATTTTTTCAAAGGTTTAGTGAAAGCCAATTCAATTCAATTTATTTAAAGGCTATATAACTATATCACATAGGTGTTGTAGCCATCCTTTTACATATCAAGTTGTAGATTTTCAAAACATCAATTCTTAGGGATTAGTGAAAGTGTGAGAATTGTTTTTGAAAAAACAGAGGGGAATTTAAAAAAACCCCAAAATCTTACAAAATGAGTTGTAACTTTTTAAAAAAGAGATTTATGGCATGACAAAAAACCCTTATGATCTTATTTACTTTTTTAGCAACTAAAAATCAATAGCTTATTATTAAATTTGTGCGTCAAAAGCAAAAAGAATCTGGTCGAAAGACCATTTTGGGATATTAATTTAGATATCATTTTTTTGATGATGTTTTTCAAGAGGTGTTTGGGAGGGCCATTCTGTTTTTTTTTGTTTTGTTCAATGGCAGCCGTATCACTTTGTGTGAAAAATTAGCCTCACTGTGTAGTAATAATCAACACTAGAACTAGTTATGGCAAGACTCTCTTCATCGCCGTTATTGGTAGGGTAACTGCAGTAGCAATTATCATACCATTTATGGCTAATAACTGACTATCCATTTCTATGTTAAGGTTGGTAAAATCTCCTGATAATGAACCACTGAGAACTGCCAAACATCTTGAATGCTAACAGAAACTAGTACATTGAACAATCAATCTCAAATCTTTCATTACGATAAAAAAAACTATTTGATAACTTATATACCAGCATATCCCCTTCTCATTGACCTATTTCTGTCGTTTTTTGTTAAACATTCTAACTACATTTGACAGTCAATTGCTTTTTTCCCTTATTCCCAAGTTTAAACCACTTTGCAATACATTTGCCTAAACACCTCTCAAAATGCCCAAATCCTCGGTCACGACAAGCGTCGTTGTCATATTGCTCATCGTAGCATATTTACATTTCAAAGTGACAAACATCAAGCCTATAATTAGTGTATGTGTTGTGTTTTTTTAGAAAACAAACTTTTGAAGTCCTTGAACTGTGAGAAAATAATTCGTGTAAATTTTGATTGACTAACCACTGGCAATCTCTTGTTTTTTTTTTTCTACAGCCTTATGTTGCTAGTCGCGGCTCCATTGTGGCTTACGCTGCTCTCTTCTTTTTGCTACTCTTTTATTTGCTTTTCCTTTTCGGCGACAAATCCTTAGTTGATCTTCTCACCAATTCAGCAGATAAAAAAGATGTCATGAATGTTTTTCTTGCGGTCCTTTTTAATCTAACCTTATTACTGTGGTTTTTTGGCTGGCAAACCACGTTGAGTAGAAACCAGACGAAAAGCTCAAAAATTAAACGCACTTAAGTTATTCTCCAATCGGTTACAAAATGGAACATATGGGTGTATCTACTAATTATGATTTTTGAAATATCTATGGTGATGTACGACCAAAAAAATATATATTTATATCAACTTTATTCTCTGTATCCAAGACTCTTCAATATGCCTTTGATTTTTTTTTTTTTTCAACTTTTTTTTCACTATTTCGCAGTCAATATTTGGGAACGATGTCATTTTTCACATGTGTTGCGTCATATTATTTTAAGACCTCACTGAAACTGAAGCATTTCGATAACACTCTTAAGAACCTTAACACATAACCCAGTATATACATGATCTTTATCTATTCAATGTATTACCAGGTAAATCTAGGGCTCCCTTATTACTCACTTTTTTTGGAGTTGCTTAACAGGCTTCACATCAAAGATACCAAATTCAATAGTTGAAGGTCTTATAATTCCTGAATCAAAGTTCTCATAATCCCGCTGCGAACCTTCTAGTTTTTGAAATGATCTCAATCAACGACAAATATATACCTCAAATACAATCAATCGCAAGTTCAATTCTGAAAACTTAAACTTTAGCAATAGAGTTTTCAAAACTATTTAAATTCTTGACTCAAAACTGGAATTCAATTTTTGATTATCTACATTATAATTCATAGACAACTACCGTTTTGTTTAACACCTTCTAAATTACACTTTTTTTTTCCATAAAATTCCATCAGGCAAAACGATTGTAACTAAGGTTTTACTCACTGGTGCTTCTGGTTTCATCTGTACCCATGTTCTTGACATTTTGTTGAAACGCGGATTCATTTATTGCTACCCTCCGCAGTCAAGTAAAGGCTAACTCCATTCTTGAAAAGTTCAAAGGCCATACGGTCCAAGCTGAAATTGTCAGACATTCAAGCACCTGGCGCATTTGATGTTATATTGGAAGACAAGTCCATTACTTCAGTGATTCACACTGCTTTTCCATTTTTTGACGCTAAAGGTGATCCTGTCAAAGAATTGTTGAACCCAGCTGTCGAGGGAACTAAAAACATTTTGAAATAAATTTGAATGAATGCTCCACAGGTTTCCAGAGTTGTCACCACTTCTTCATATGCCTCGATTTTGAATAGAGAAAAACATTTTGACCACTCCTTTGTCGAAACTGAAGAAACCTGGGCCGACGTTACCTGGGAAGATGCCCTTAAAGACAAGTCATTGGCATACCGTGCCAGCAAAAAGTATGCCGAATTGGCCTTTTGGAATTTCATTAAAAATGAAGACCAAACTTTACAGGTGTTACTGTGAACTCCCCTTGGGTTTTCGTCCCTGTTTTGCACAAGGTGACAGCCATGTCACTAATGAGTTATTAGGATTAAAATATCTCTCCTTTGAAAAACTGTATCGAAGATACAATTAGTTCTTTGATTTATATTGAAGAAAAGAAAAAATGAAATGAAAGGCCTTCCCTCAAATTGCTTATTTTACATGTCCCTTTTAGCTTTTACAATTGACATAAACCATTTAACTATTAACAAATTTTACAGTTATTCATATTACTAAAATCTTTGGTGTTATCGTATTATAACATTCATGTCTATTAATAAAATTACTCAATAAAATTACCAATAATAGAGAAGTTTTAAATACAAATCTTTATGAACGACTGGGTTTCCGTTATTAGCCCTGCTAGACAAATACTGTAGTCTTTGATAACTTTTTGTTAGTGAGATGAACTATCCCCAAAACTATTCAAAAAGCTTTCACGCTGAAATTCAAAGATTTTAAGTTAAATTTTTCTAAGTCAACAAAACTTCATTGTATTGACGGCTCAATATCTCGCCTTATTCACACGTTCGAACTGTCAATTCATGCATAACCTTTGGAGATGGTTCAAGGTTTAAAAGAAGTCTCTATTTCCAATAAATCCTTGTTGAAAGCTGCAAGTAGTAAATTGACTACGTATTGTTTTTAGTTTTTTGCATTTATTTCAGTTTCCTTCTTTTGATGATTTGCTTTTCATTTCTTTTAATATTCAATAAACATCTTTATTTTTCGACAGTTTGATTCTCCATTTCAAACTTTAGTGAACCTTTTTCACAAGAAATAAATCATGTGATTGCTAGACTCCAAGTACTTGGGTTCGTATATATTATTTCAAATATGTAAGAAACCAGTTCATTAGAAACTACGAACTCTGTTGTTGCTGATGGACGGCAACAAAATCATTTAAACCGTTGGGACATCATGTCGAAGTTCTTTTCTTATATTTCTCTCCCAAATATTCTAAACTCTGGAGTTGGGTTTTTGAGCCAATACCTATACCAATACTAATTGTGTTTGCCTTGGGGTTTTCAATTCTTGTTTATTCCCGTTTTATTTTTACGATGGAACAACAAAAAGTTTTGCTTACTGGAGCCTCTGGATTCATTGGAACTCATATTCTCAACATTTTGTTGAAACGTGGGTTCAACGTTGTTACTGTTGTCAGAAGCCAAGAGAAGGCTGATTACATTCTCACAAAGTTTAAAGGCTACCCCGTCGAAACTGCAATTGTCAAAGACATTCAGGAGCCTACTGCATTTGATGATGTGTTGCAGGATAACGCCATCACTTCAGTTATTCACACTGCATCTCCCTGTTTTGGTTCGGTAAAAGATTCTGTCAAACAGATGCTGAACCCAGCTGTGGAAGGTACTAAGAATATACTCAAGTCTATTAAAAAGAACGCTCCTCAGGTGGCTGAAGTTGTTATTACTTCTTCTTATGTTTCAATTTTGAATAACAAAAAAAAATATGATAACTCATTTGTTCAAAATGAAGAAACTTGGTCTGATGTTACCTGGAACGAGGCTCTAGCCGACCCATCAATGGCATATAAGGCAAGCAAAAAGTATGCTGAACTGGCATTTTGGGACTTTATCGAAACCGAAAAACCTAATTTCACTGGTACTGTTGTGAACCCTCCTTGGGCATTTGGTCCTGTGTTACAAAACGTGACGTCTATTGATCAACTCAATGTTTCTTCTCAACACTTGTGGAGAAGTGTTGTTAATTCCCCTCCAAATGATACCAGTTCTAGATATACCGACGAGCTGCCTACTGTATGGGCGGATGTGCGCGACATTGCTTTGGCTCATGTGTTACCTTTGGAACGACCAGAACTGGCTGGTAAAAGGCTGTTGGTCGTTGGAGGATATTATGATACCCAAATGGCACTTGACGTGGTAAACAGAAACTTTCCAAAGCTGAAAGGAAAAATTGCAGTTGGAAAGCCTGGTACTGGGCTCAAGAGATTGAACCAAGTTTCGCAAGTTGACAACCATATTACCAATGAGCTATTAAGGTTGAAGTATCATAAATTCGAAAATTGCATTGTTGATTCATTTAAATCTTTCATTGAGATCAAAGAAAAACAGGAAAAAAATAAATGTACTACTTAATGTTTAAAATGTTTTTTTTGTTAAATAGTTTTGGCAATGAAGATGCAACATTTGAGATCTCTAACAATCACTCAATCACATAGATATAACTAAAAAAAAATTCCTATCTGCAAAATAGTTTTCGACAGGTTTAAAAGAAAATATCAAATCTGTAAATGTAGTCTACATTTCATGTTCATAAGCTTTTATCAATGCCATTATTTGTAGTATATTATTTCCACTTTTCTTAAATGTTCAATTCGAAAATATTTTTACAAAAAAAAACGGAGTTTTCTATATCAACTATGTAATTGAAAAAAGGCCTCAGTTTTGAACTGCTCGCATCGGGAGAAACAATGTATGAAAATTCAATCAAACATAAAGTTCCGTTATTAGTAAAATAAAACATAAAACGATCAAGATGGTTTTTACCAAGCTTTTGAACAAATTGAGATACCACATAAAGTTGAACAAAGTAACTTTTCGTTCAGTTTCAGTTATACACTGATTAAAATATCAGGTTTACTCAGTTTGAAAGTCTTGGTTTGAACATCTGAACTAGGACATGATCTATTTCAAGTGATTGTCATACTACGCTTTTAATTGAGCTAAGGTTCGTGTATTATTTGTACCTAGGAAACCCCTAAAATTTAAATACTAATTGAACTTTTCTCAGTGCCTCTCGGGGCTAGTTAGGAAAGAGAAATTAGGTTTTTTTAATTCATTTCATGAGAAAAGTATAATCAAATCATTCCTATGAGGACGAAGACAACACCTACGAAATGGTTTATATTTGTTGATGATAAATATCTTTTATTATACAAGATATGCATATTCATCATTTGAAACGGAATGTAAACATACAAGTCTCAAACTATTATTAATACCAGAAAAGAGAAATATATCTATATTTATATTTTTCAAAAACTTAGGCTCCATTATTCAAAAATTATCTCCGCTCCGCTACCTCGATTTGTAATTCTTGGAACAATGCCGTATATGCAACTAGTCGATTAGGTAAGCAATCACAAACCTTATTTTATGGGGTAATGATTGCAAAGATATTTAAAGCCATGATTTCTGAAGTTCATGGCTTTTTTTCTTCATCGATTTTCAAAAAAACGTAATAGCTTCTCAACTTCACTTTTTCTGAAGTATTCTTTAGCTATTTTGGCTTTATTTCTATTTTTTTTCTTGTTAAATTTTAAATTACAATGGCTCAATCAAAGGTTTTACTCACTGGCGCTTCTGGCTTCATCGCTACACATATTCTCAACATTTTGTTGAAGCGAGGATACAATGTCGTTGCTACTGTCCGCAGCCAAGAGAAGGCTGACTACATTCTTGAAAAGTTTAAAGGTTTACCAGTTGAGACAGCCATTGTCAAGGACATTGAAGAGCCTACTGCATTTGATGCTGTGTTGCAGGACAATGCCATCGCTTCAGTTATCCACACCGCTTCTCCATTTCGGGACGTCAAAGAGGATCCTGTTAAAGAGTTGTTGAATCCTGCTATTGAAGGCACCAAGAATGTTTTGAAGTCTATCAAGAAGAACTCTCCTCAAGTGACCAAAGTTGTCATCACTTCTTCATATGCCTCAATTTCCAATGTCAAGAAGAGAAACGACCATTCGTTTGTTCAAAATGAAGAAACCTGGGCTGATGTTACTTGGGACGATGCTATTGAAAATAAGGCATTGGCGTACAGAGCAAGTAAGAAGTACGCAGAATTGGCCTTTTGGGAGTTTATTAAAAACGAAAAGCCAAACTTTACTGGCACCACTGTGAACCCACCTTTAGTGTTTGGACCTGTGTTGCAAAAAGTGACATCAATTGACCAGCTCAACACTTCTTCTGCTGTTTTGTGGAAGAGTGTCATCAATTCAACTCCTGGCGACACCAGTTCCAAGTACTCTGAGGAGCTTCCTAGTTTGTGGGTAGACGTACGTGATATTGCCTTGGCACATGTGTTACCACTGGAAAAGGATAATCTTGCCGGAAAGAGACTGTTGGTTACTCCCGGCTTTTATGATTCTCAAATGGCGCTTGACATTGTCAATAAAGATTTTCCAAAGTTGAAGGGAAAGATTGCGATTGGACAGCCAGGTGCTGCTCTTAAGAAGTTGGATGACATATCACAAGTTGACAACCATGTCACTAACGAGTTGCTGGGATTGAAGTACCATACTTTTGAAAAATGTATTGTTGATTCGTTCAAGACTTTGGTTGAAATTGAAGACAAGAAATGAATGTACTTGTTGTTATTTATGAGTGCTACTTTTGTATTTGATAAGTATCTTTTTTCATTATAACTCTTTCAATGTGTATTGGCCTAAGAAGCAAAACAAATATATGACAAATATTATACACTTCAGAATAGTTCTAGCCGTTTGAACATTGCAAAAATTGCTGAAAGGTCAAGTTCAAAGCGGCCGATTATTTGCATTGGTTGAAGAAAACACTTGAACCAAAGACTTTTCTTTGGTTTCGAGTCTATGGCCCAAGTACTAACTATTATGTTTGTTTTTCTTTATTTCCTGGATATTTATTGTTTATAAAACATGGAATATTGAGCTGGTTTAAAAGTATTGTTGGAGTTGATACAAAGAATCGTTTGAGCCTTTTGACAATGAATTTTGACCAATTATGCCGTCTGTTGAGAAGCTTTTGTACCGTTTGTTTGTATTAATTTGTTAATTTATTTTTTAAACTAAATCAACGCATTGATGGAACGAAGAAGAAAAAACTTATCTCGAATAAAAACACTCGAAATACTATTTATACTCTGCTGATGGTCTACTTACGTCATAGTTGATTATACTACTTTTGATGAGCTTTATAGTCCAACCAGCCTTTTAGTTTGTATCGCAAGATTTTTGATTTCCATTCTGTTTCAGGATCAAAAGATTCTTTATTTTCTTTTATTCCATAGAATCCTAGCCACTGAAATGATCATTATGAAATATTTTTTTTATTTTTTGTTTTTATTTTATTTTCAAGACTAGTCATGAAAAATGGCCCAAGTTTACCATTTAACTGTTCTCAAAACTCTTTTTTTCAAAATGACTTTTAAGTCTTTGATTTCGAATTGAATCAACTTGTATTGTATATTTTTTTATTGAGGAAAATTTATAGCAGTAATAAAAACAAAAGACGACATTTTCAAGATAAGTTCCCCCAATCAGTGCTGACCTGGCTAGCCTGGCTCATGTTGTAGGCCCATGCTGATATCTACTATAATGTAGTCCAACGATACATTTCTCTACACTACGACAGATATCAATTCTTATGATGCGTAATACAGCAAGTATAACTACTAAGGCAATCATACTCACTCCTTTTTTAATAGTCTATACAAGATAAAATCAATAAACACATATCTAAACACAGGTAATCTGATGTTAATGTAAATAGTGCTCTGTTGGCACTTATTTTTGATAACTTTTATTCAATGGTTTGTCTGCCTGTGTATCTCTGTAATCTATAACTGGCATTAAACTTAATACTCCTCTCTCGTCCTCTGTCCTTATTTCTTTCTCTATCTCTATCCCAATTTTCTGTCTCAAGAGTATCAAAAAGACAAGAGGTTAAAATGTCAAAGCAAAATGATAACGTTGCAAGTAAACAAGATGTCGATATAGAAAGTGCATTGGTTCAAAAGGAGTTTTTCAATTTCCTGAAAAGGCAACCAGTTTCTGAAAACGGTACATGGACGACGACGGCAACTACTACTACAACCACTCCTTGCTCAAATGCGTTTAAAGACATTGCCTGCTGCTTTGGATATATTGTCTACTGCATGAACAGTTTTTCGGTTGGAGGTATTGTTCACTATTTAGAAAAAGACTATCAGATTGAGCACGCCACAGTATCTTTAACTTTTTCTTTTCATTGATGAGTTAACTCGCATCTGCCTTTTCAGCCGAATACCATCATCGGAAAATGGGCCGAGCTGGGGTTTCTTTCTTGGGTGTGTTTTCCGGCTTGTTGTGCTACTTGATTACAAGTACGCGGCCACTTTTTTATTTGTTTGTACTGGGTTGTATGTTTTCTGGGTTGGTAAAAGGGTTGTTGGATGCCACTTAGAACTATTGGGCTGGCACTTTGAGTAACAAGAATGAAGTGTTTGGTTTACTGCATGACTTTTCTCGAATTGGTGCCACTCTAGCACTTGCTATTGAAACTTCGTTGGTGGTTTCTGGTTACAGCTGGTCGCTGTCTTATTGCATTCTTGTGTTTCTCAGTTTGATTTCTCTTAACACGCATCTGGCGTTCAAAGAAGAAACTGCCTTGGAATACTTGAAACCTTTTGAATCTAAAGGTGAAACTGGTCCTTCACACAGCTACGGTTCATGCGACAACCAAAATATTGCCAGCGAAGAAATTAAAGCTTTAGCAAAGAAAGAAACGTTTCTTTTCCATTTTGTTATTTCTAGCAAACTGATTTGGCTTTTCGCCAATACACTATTCTGCTATGTGGGATCAGAAGTCACGTCAGGAGGTTGGGTCACTACTTTTATGATTCAAGTACGACAAGGTAGCCACAAGACTGTTGGCTTTGCTATGACTGTCTTTTGGGGCGGAATTGCTGGCGGCCAGTTTGTTTTAGGCTTTGTCGCTGGCCGATCCAAAGGCCGAGAACAGCTAGTGACTTTTTGTTACTTTTTGTTTCCTGTTTTGCTTTTTGCTACTTTTGCCATCGCCTCGACCGTTTCTCTTTCCACAGTCTTTTTTGTCCTAGTCGGATTTTTCATCGGCCCCATATCCAAAGATTGTGGTGGTGTTTTTGCAGAAGATTCCTCAACGTAAGCATTTTTTGGAATTGGGAGTTGCAACTTCTTTTGGTGGTGTTGGCTCGGCACTGGCTCCATTTTTGAATGGACTGGCCTTTGGCTGCTGGGTATTGTCCCCTTTTCAATGATTCTGATGGGAAGCATGGTGGTCGGCTGGTTGGCTATTGTTAGACTCTAGTAGAAAAAAGTAAAGTTACGCTTGATGCAAAAGTTTTATATTAGATTCTAGATTGTTTCCTTAAATGTATTTTATTTATGATTTATTACTCATTATATTTTTGAAAACATAAGTTTGCAGGTGAAAGTATTAAGTTTGGGATTTAAGGAAGCTTGAACTAGACCAATCGCTTTATTGTCATAACCGAAGCTGGTTATTCAACGGCTTTTTTTTCCTTTTTTTGTTATACATAGCTGCAACACTCCAAAACTAGTTCAGACTAGAATGGTATCTTTTACAATTATGTTACCTGTTTTTCATTTATATAATTATGGTGTGCCCCATCCTTTTTTTTTTTTTTCATTACAGGTTTACTCTTATTTTATCTTTCCGCACGTCCTTGATCAATTTACTTTTCCCAACAATCTGATTTCTGTAAAAAAGTCAAAAACAAAAAAACGTTGTTCAACCACACCATCTTTTCCTTTTTGTTAAATTCGGGCTTTGAAATTCACTAGTACGTACGTTTACGTATAATTCACATTACGATTCAACGTGTTGGTTCACTTGCTTGTTTTCTTTTTCAATCCTTCTGTATTTTCTAAATACACATCCACGCACACAAGCCGTATACTCGAAGGGTTCAATATACAAAAATTAAATGTTCCGATCCGAAAACCATTTGCTGAACCCATTTTCAAACGTAAATAAAAACGGTATGTTCAAAAATGGGTAAATACATTATTAATACAAAAAATACACAAACATGGAAATGGAAAAACCAAAAAACTGTGAACCATGATAGCTTTACATACATATAGCTTAATAAACGTTTATGAAAAACCCCGGATTTTTGTCTCGTTTTTTTTGTTTTCGTGTAAAAATAAATGCACACAATTTATCCGAAATACTCGTACAGTCAATTCCAATTATTTCCAGTTAGTCAGTCGACTTTTGGCTTTGTTTCTTCTTCAAGGTGGGTATTTTGTTTTTGGTTTGAAAGGTTTATACACTCATGCACATAAACAGTTACAAGAAAACGTTGAATAAAGCTGGATGACGGTTTTATAGAAATCGCAACAAATTACATCAAATAATCAAATAAATGTTCCCTTTACCGAAAATAACGTTACCCTAAAAACAAAAAAAGAGAAAGATACAAAAAGGCAAATAGGAGTGAAAAACAAGCTACACAAATATTGAGTTTTCCAGTTCAATGATGATGTACGTTTTGAAATTATTTGATATTTATATATATATATACATGTGGAAAATATTTCTTGAAAGATAATTTCATTAACATCAAAAGCGAAAAAAACGTGTTTGGCAAAACGACTTGATCTATGACTATTAGATGAATCAATCATTACTGATTTCCATTATTTGACCCAATTCTTTTGTATTAGTAATGAGTAGAAAGTGGTTAAGTGAGTGCTGCATTTTACTTGTTGTTCTGTGTGTATGCGTTTTCTCTGTTTCTTGACTTTACCCGTTGATAGTCGTTTCTTCTGTGTTTGTTTTTTTTCAACTTCAAGTTGGATTTTTGTGTGAATCAAAAAAAAAAAAAAAACTTCCCTCATTTTCAAGAAATCATTCACCACCTAGCCATTATTACAGATGTATTCCAATTACTCCATGAAATGTGCAAAAAACAATTGTTTTTTGCACAAAAACGCAAATTGCATGTTGCAGCAAAAAAGTTGCTCCGTGGGAGGCTCGAACTCTCGACCTTCAGATTTCTAAGAAACCAATGGTTATTTCTCTTATATGAGACTGACGCTCTACCGACTGAGCTAACGAAGCTTTGTTTTTGTCTCGTGACGCAAGTTGGCTACTTGAAAAACTGATGACAAAATACAATTAGAATGAAGGCTCGAAAAGGCTTAAATTATTCACTCGGCCAAGCAATAGAGCGAGTTGAAATACAAGCTTACTCTGACGTCAGGCAATGTGCAGGATCCACAAAAAAAGTTATGCTTCTTGGAGTTACACTGGACCACGCATTGACCTTCAAGTCTCACATCTTGAAGAAAATCGACAAGGGAAGACAAGCTGTTGGCGTTATTTGGAGATTGGCTGGAACACAAGTTGGGATGCAAGAATCTACTGTAAGGTCTTTGTATACAGCCTATGTAAGGCCGATCGTCTAATATGGACTAGAATTTTGACACCATCGCATTCTCAAGTCTGAGATCAGCAAGCTGGATGTGACGCAGAATATGGCTTTAAGAAGAGTGTTTGGTGCTTACAAAACGACACCTATTGGCGTATTACAGAAAGAAGCTGGTATAATGCCATATGGTATTAGACTGGACTTGATTGCTGCAAGAAAAACAATTCGACTATTGCACAAGCTGAGCGGCACAAATCCATTGATGTAGCATTTGGCAACATTTGGCCACTTTGGACATAATCTTGCCAGTTGCAGAACAGACGACGAAATACAATCTGGTGGAGTTTCCTGCGATGGAGTCGCCGACTCTCTTGAATAGTATTAAGGGCTTGCGAGCTGTCGCAGTCTTTATTGCTGATAAGAGGGATTCGGAACCTTTTTACAAAAAAAAAATAAGAATTAATGCCAAGTGGAATGAGTCGGAAAGGTTTTTGTCCTATAATGGTTTCCCTGTTCCTCGTAATCTAGCATTAGGGCTCATGTTAGGGCTGACATAGACACAAGCTAAGAATTCATGTTTTGAAAATGTACAAGTTGATATATAAAATGATGGCTACAACGCCTATGTTACATGGTTTTATGACCCTTGAATAAATTGGATTGAATTGGATTGAAACTTTTACCCATCGTTTATACTTGAGGCTGTTAAAATTAGTTGATACTGAATTTCCCTCTCGGGATTTAAAATAATTATATATATTGGAACTTTTGAGTATTCAGTAATTACAAAGTTTTCAAACTAGTTGTCAAATAATTATTCCTTACTGAGCTAAGCGATCAGTTTTGTTTTTATAAAATATAAAATGTCACACCATCAACTACTGCTGTTCTATGTGAAATATGCATTTTCAAACGCTGGCCAACAATAAAGGCAAAAATACAATACAAAAAAACATGACATGTTCAAAACTAGGCTCTGTTAGCATAATTTAAGCTATTTTGAACAATGTGAATAATTTATAGTTGATTCCAACGATAACTTATCAGACGACTTGGTTTCTTTTGCTGCTTAATATCAATGCATTATTTTAGTCGTACTTTGATCGCATTAATGTTTATGTTATTACGTTTTGCTTCGAGAATCAATAATTCGAATGAAAACAAAACTCAAGGCAATCGAAAAAAAATAATAAGAGTATAACAAATTAAACGAGTTTGAAGATTTGACAAAAGATTCATACACTAGTTTAAAAAGCTTACAAATATTTCTTCATAGAGGAAGCTGGTAGAAAATCAATGATAACATGGAAATGTAAAAGAGATGTTTGTTGCACGATCGGCCAACAACGTAACGTCTTTAGAATGACCAATTTGCCTACAAATCATTTCCAGAAAAAACAAAAAAAGTAGCATTTGAAACCAGTTTTTCAGTGTTTCTCTTATCAAAACCAACGAAAATTTTTCATTTTTTTACTTTTTGCCGCTACGTTAAAGAGGAAGAAAATCATACAGAAAAACGGTTTTTTACTTATTGCTCTGGGTTTTTCAGTCTTGATAACTGAAAAGCTATTGAGAGATTCCAATCATATCTTGTTATAGGCCAATGAGTTTACGCTAATTATTCACTTTCCATTTTTCAAGAAGATATGGGGTTAGGTTTACATTTCTCATTGGCAAATAGATTTTACACGAGTTTGAGCGTGTGGTGGGGTCCCCACAGTTTTGCTGATGTAAAAGTGTCTTTTCTTGTAAGTGTACGGGTACCAAAAACAAAGATAATTACGACTGAGATGTACAAGTACCATTGGCGTGTACTTACATAGATGACTGCGATCAGTGATCAGTGATTCATCTGAGTGGCCAATGGACATGACCAGTCCTATCTCGACAGTCATCGATGAGTAATTGTGAAGTCACAAACATAAAGTTTCAAGCTCTGTTAGGTCCGAGTGAGTCATGGTAAATGGCTGATATCATTGATCTTCCAAATCAACTTGGTTAGAAAAAAACCAACAGCTATTCGGTTAAACTAATCTTCTTGCCATCACAGTTCATTCTGCTACAGTCATTCCTGTAATAAAGTAGCTCGGGTAAAGTAGTTGGAAATAACTGTTACTGTGACTTTCAAGTATTTCCATGGCTTTGACTTGTTTCGGAATCTTCCCCGTACCGACTGAAATCTGGGGAAAAAGAATACAGGCTAAATTGTACCTTTTTACATCGGCACGGCTCCCGGCAGGTTTTTCCGGATTATTTTTACGTGCGAGGCTGAAAATGCAAAGACAAAAGCCTAGATGGGTTTGGCATCGTCAACCACAAAATTAATTTCATCAAGCCTTTGATATATTTCACCGAGACAGTTATGAAAAAAAAAAAAAAAAAAAAAATAAGGGAAAGAAAAGAGAAAGAAGGTCAAAACAGAAGAAAAGAATTAGGACTAAACTTGCCGTTGAGGCATTATGAATATATAGCATTAATTTCTGGTATTCCTAAACCATGAGTTGCTGAAGGATTGGTGCAATTGGCATGAATCCGGCTCACATTTAACTACCGGTACTGGCATAAGGTTAAAGTTAGTAGTGTATCTGTTAATTGTCTATAGTAACCTTCTATTCTTGAGTATCCACAATTGGGTATAAATATAATCCTATTTCCTTCAATCCAGTTTCTATTCCCATTACTTTTTTTTATTCTTTCCTCTATCTATTCTTTATTCATATCTTTACCCTTTCTCTCACTATTCTTAATTATTATTCACAATGGGTAAATATGATTATCAAGGAAACCCTCCCAAATTCACTGGAACTTCTATCTCCAAATACATAAAACGACGAGCGATCACGCTCATCCCCGACCCAATCCCAGAGAAGACTCAGTTCTCTGATGGACGCATCATTTCAAAATGGCAATTACTTTTTAACCCTTTTGTCAGCTTAAGACTCATGTCATTCAGAAACTGGATGTTTTTCCTTGTCGCGTTTTTGACTTGGACTTGGGACGCATTTGATTTTTTTTCAGTTTCTCTTACAGTCACTGAAATTGCAGAAACATTACACAGACCGGTAACAGACATTACTTGGGGTATCACGCTGGTACTCATGCTTCGATCTGTTGGTTCCATTATCTTTGGTATTCCCGGTGACAAGTACGGTCGTAAGTGGCCTTTTGTCATCAACTGTTTGATTTTCATTGCCACTCAGTTGGGAACTGGTTTTGTTCAGACTTATGAACAATTTTTGGGTGTCAGAGCATTATTGGGTGTTGCCATGGGTGGTATTTACGGTAACGTTGCAGCTACAGCTCTTGAAGACTGTCCACCAGAATGCCGTGGTATCATTTCGGGTTTGTTCCAGCTTGGTTACTCTTTCGGATACCTTCTCTGTGTTATTTTTAATCAGATTTTCACTTACAATACTTCTCACGGTTGGAGATCTCTTTTCTGGTTTGGTTCTGGTCCTACTGTTCTTCTCATTATTTTCCGTCTCTGTCTTCCCGAAACCGACACTTTCCTTGCCCAAAAGCGTCTTAAGGCTAATCAGCCAGAAGTCAGCTTTTCCAAGCGTGCCAAAGGAGCTGCTAAGCAGTACTGGCTCACTTTTGTTTTCCTTGTTTTGTTCACTGCTGGTATGAACTTCATGTCTCATGGTTCTCAAGACCTTTATCCCACATTCCTCAAAGTCCAACTTGGATTCAGCAAAAACGCTGCCACTGTCACCAACTGTGTTGCCAACCTTGGTGCCATTGCCGGTGCTTTCTTCATGGGCCACGTTTCTCAATTTGCCGGTCGCCGTCTTACACTCATTGGTGCCTGCTGTCTTGGTGGTGCTTTGGTATATCCATGGATTTATTCTCGAAGCAACGCTGGAGTCAATGCCTCTGTCTTTTTCTTCCAATTTGCTGTCCAAGGTGCCTGGGCTACTGTTCCTATCTACTGCTCAGAATTATCTCCTCCTGAGTTCCGTGCCTTGATTGTCGGTAGTGCTTACCAGCTTGGTAACCTGGCATCTTCTGCAAGCAGTACCATTGAAACCCGCATTGGTTCCAGATTCCCTCTTTATGACTCCAAGGGAAGAGTCATTCCTCACAAGTACGATTACGGTAAGGTCATGGCCATCATCCTTGGATGTGTTTTTGCATATGTGATGCTCGTTGCATTCTTTGGTCCCGAACGCCGCAACGCCAGCTTTGTTTCTAATGATGTCAATGGTAACGATGCCAAGTTGTCAGATATCGAAGAGTTCAATGGCAGAAGCGATTTAGAGAAAGGAGATGTGGAGATGCGTGAGTACTCTTCATTTGATTCCAGCGCGGAGTCAAAAAACGCAACACGCGTGTAAATATATAAATGAATAATCTTTTGATTTTGTTGTTTCTAGGTTATGTATTATTTCTTTTTTGTTTTTTTTGTGTTTTTAATTTATGTGTCTTTTATTTCATTTTTTAGTATAATAAAAGTGAATGTTTATGTTAACTGTTTTTTGTCAAATCTAATTAAACCAGCTTCGGGTTAGAATTTATCATAGTGAGGTGTGACTTTTGTATGACACTCTTTAGAATATTACTTGTGAACATGTTGTTCAGATTCTCAAAGTGTGTCAATTGGTTTATGTGTTTGCATGTTTTTCTATATTAAGACCTCTCAATCTTTTAGTATGTTTAAATGTGAGCGTAAGCGTTGTGCTCTTGTAAATTGCTAGACTTTAATTGAATAGGCTGATCAACATTTGCACCACCAAAGGTTTATTATTCAACACTACCAGATGATATTTTCAAGCTCTAGAAATATTGGTAGGATTAGGCAAAAAATATCTTTTGTTGTTGTTTTTTTTGCAAGAATTGACAACTTGGCATTCCAAAGCTTTGTCAACACTGTCATTTACACTTGTTTCATCAATATTGAGGCTTTTCTAGCCACTCTGAAGTTTGTAAAAACAAAATCATCATGTTTAAATGTTTTTCCTTTTTTCAGAAAAAAAGAAAAATCCGCCTGAATATTGTCAACGTTTCTTTTGATTGATATTTGTTTTATTCTAGATTTCAAAATAGCACTCGGAAAATATTTGAAAAGCGGATTTAGATGTGATTTTTTTTTTTTTTAAGTATTTTTGAAAAATATTTTTGGATACTTTTACGCATTTAAAGATCAAAAAAGGTTATATCATTGAAATGCAGTGAGAGTAGTATATACAGGTGATTGTAGACAGCGGACCACTCATAAGAATTTTCAGCTTCTACTGTTAATAATGTTCTTATTACAGGGCTCTCTAGATTGACGGCCAAGCAATTATTAGCTTAGTTGCATGGTTATTTACCGCTAGTTGCTTTCCAGTTTAGGCGTTTTTTCAAAGCCAAGTTTTTGGCCTTGTTTTTGGATATTTTCAAAAAAAAAAAAAAAAAAAAACAGGTTTCGCCAAAAGCTGCTCATACTAAGAATATTTTTATTTTTTTTGAATACAAATTATCAATCAAAAACCATTCGTTGACAACTAGTAACACTTGTGTTAATTTTGATTTTGAATATAAAGACCACAATGCTCTGAACATGTTTAACGTCAAGCTTCCTTAAACAAAATTTACCAAAAAAATAAAACAGGTTCTTTCAGCAGAACTCTCTTGAAACATTACCGTAGACTCATATAGACATGTTCGCATACACACACTGACATACTTTACACTTCAGAAATTAATTGAGTAATTGTGCCAATCCATTTGTTTTAAACATTGTTGTTTATCCCGTACCACTACCAAATATTCTAGGTTTAATTAAATAACATACTTAGACACCCAAAAAAAAAATTGAACTTAACAAACGATACAACTAGTTGTACCAAAAATAACGAAATGAAAAAGTGAAACTAAAACATAAATCGCTACCTAGTTTTCCCAAAATTGCTGATGATCGTCACGTGTTTTCGGTACCACATTTTTTTTCGTTTTTCCGTTTCTCCTATTTTTTTTTTTTTTTTTTTTGTCCCTATCTATCTCTTCTAGCTTTGTTATACATACAAATCAAAAAAAAAAAAGGAAAAGATTTCAAGGAAGGTATGGTATGGGTTGCAGATTGTTATTAGTTGAATGAATATGTTGATCTAGGACCAACAACCCTCCGTTATTTGTTTCCTTTTTTTTCTGGGAGGCTAGACAATATTTGAAAAAAAAATTAAAAATCAACAGCTATCAAGAAATTTAGTCTTTATTACATGAAAATTTAATCAAATAAATATAACTTAAGCGGGAAAAAAAAGCAGCTGAACTTCTTAACGAAGGATGAGTGCTACAAGCACTAGAAGGTTGTGTATAATGATTGATTTTTTGCTTGGAAGACTTTGGCTCACCAACGTTATCTTGTTATTTTTTTTTCGTAATATACTATTCGAATAACACTAAGCTGGTTAAAGTTTTGAATAGCAAGAAAAAAAATATTGAGAGAAATAAAAAAACCTCAGATGAAAGCAATAAACAGTCAAACTTTTGACAGCGTGTTGGATAAAAGTCAATCATATTAATTAATTATATAAAATATAAAGTATTAGTAATAAGAATAATAATAGCAATCAAGAAAAATAATGAATATAAATATAAATCTATGTTTTTAAAATATAAATGCAAACTGTTTGTTTGTTTGGTATCACGTATAGAAACCGAGTAAGGATAATATAAAAAAAATAGTTAATAGTAAGTTAATTAGGTTGGGAAAACGGAAAAACAATTATTGTTGTTATTGTTGGTATTGTTTTTTATTGGTAAGTTAATCTTTGTACGATCATTCGACATATTGTCTAGTCTTCACGATCAAGAAAAACAAAAAGAGTAGTAAATCGTATGTATTTGCTATTATTATTTTTTCAAATGATATTAGTCATGCAACATCATTTATTTGTTCTTCTTTTCGGAGGTATTCTTGAAAAGAGTGTGCTTCTTAGCAGTGGAAGGAGTCTCAGTACCAAGGAAATAGTCCCAGTGTCTGAATGAAGAAGAGTAGTTTCCAACAAAGTACTTGTGGTGCTCATCGTGGTGGTCAGCACCGGCCCACATGGGGAAAAAGTGGTGGAAAGACCAAGGGAATTCATAGCCAGAGTGAGCGTCAATAGCCTGCAAAAGACGGCCAACAACCCAGCAGATAACAGTGACAAGGTGAACGTTTCCAAACAAATAAGCCCAAAGCAAGGGAGATCCAACAGTACCAAGACCAGTAACAGCTACCTCAATAGGATGAGCGTATTCAGCAGTCAAGCCGAAAGGAGCAGCATACTTGTGGTGTTGCTTGTGAATGTATTTGTAGAAAGGGCCATAGTGTAACCCACGGTGTAACCAGTAGTGCCAAGTGTCTTCCATCAAGAAAAAGGCAGCGATCTGAATGGCAAAAGTCTTGAGAGTGGGAAAGTTGGCAGAAATGTCGATTTCCAACATGTTGCAAATGGGCTGGAAAGCAAAAATGGGAATAGCTTCAATGAAAGCATGAGAAACAAGGACATCTGTGAGACACTTGAGCTGCTCGGCCTGGCTAATGGTCTTGTCTTGGATCTTGTACTTGCGCAAATATCCAGTATAGTCAAGAATGTACCATGGAAGACTTCGGCCAAAGTAAACGACTTCGTGAATGACCAAGAAAAGCATTCCGGTGGCAAGGAAGTCGTTATTCCACCAGGCATAGTAGGCAGCCCAAAGGTTTTCAATATTAGAAACAAACGAAGTGCCTGCTGCCAAAGCAGCATCGAGAACAGAGTTTGAAGAAACGGGAACAGTAGAGTTCATTATTAAAGTATCAAACAGTCAGGGTATTAATAGTACAAAAATATGTTGAATATTAAATATGGTATATATAAAACTGGATATTAAAAGACTGGTTCAACAAAAAACGAGTGAAGAGAAAAAAAAAATTTCAGGAGGTGGCCACAGGAAGTTGTTGAGTATTTATATGTCTTGGTGATCGATCTGAAATTTGACTATTCGGAGCGAGGGCCAAAAGCTTCATAACAGAGGCATACATACACATCACGTGTGATGCATACGCGAACAAAATCAGCTGATAACGAGCCTTGGATACAATAAAAGGCTTTTTTCGAGCGTCAGTTTACGACCGGGTGTTGATGATTCGTGTCCCTCGTCTCCCTGAAATGCACGGCTGAGGATTTCTTACTCAGCCGTAGACACATTTCCTCCCATAGATTAGTCATCTCGCCATTGATTGAGCATCTACTTATGTGCTCGTATTACTCGTATTTGCCTCTACTAGTCACATGACATCCCGTTTAGTTTTCAAGGCCTCGCTGATCAGCGACGCTGGTTAAAAAGTTTTTACGGCCCAGGGTGTGCGAATTTTGCCTTTCAACCTGGATTATCTTGATTTCTTATCTATTGCACTGGCTATGATAGTGGGTGATGTTAGGAGAATTTCAAATAATTTGCATGAATGAGAGATTTCCCGTCTCATTAAAATTAAGCATTTGTTGTTGTGGTTTTATTTGCGATTTCGTTCAATAGCTACTAAGTCATTCATTTATTTGTAGGCTTGCAATGGTCTTGGCTCATATTGGGAAAAAGCTTGAATCAAGAAACAGTTCTTACCTGAGGTTAGAGTAAATACCGCTAACTTAGTTAAATTAGTAATTATTCAGTTAACTAACTGACTTCTAAAAAGTCACGTGCGGTTCACGCTATTTATCTTGTGTTGCATATATTCTCAACTCACCACCCTTTTCCGTCCCATCTCTTTGACAAACATCTTTAGCCCACAATGGCGTCAATTGAAGCCATATATATTATCGACATTAATGGGTAAGTCCCTCTTCTCTTTTGTTTTTATTTCCTTCACCTTGTAGCTCATTTTCTGACATTTTTATCTTCACCTTCAAATAGAAAAGTGGTTTTGGACTACCCAACTAGCCCATCCCCACCATCCATTGATACCCTGATCTCATATGTCATCAATCCTGAAAGTGGTGCTGTTCTTAGCGTTTCAAACGAAACCTTTCGGTCTTCTCAGTTTTCTAGCTCTCATACCCCCCTAGAATCTCAAAATGAACTTCAGCTGCCAATAATAGAACTCTCTTCTTCTCTCTTGCTGTTTCACCAACGTTATGGCAACCTAATCTTTTTGCTGCCATGCTCTTCCACAACACCTTCATTTTTACCATTTGAATTTATCTCTAGACTTATTGAAACATTTGAGAGTTATCTCAACCCTCCTCTCATCTCTCCGAAAATCGAATCTAACTTTGATCTCGTCACTCTCATCCTTGCTGAAATGATCGACGGAGGTGTTCCAGTTTGTACTGAGCCCGATGCAATTCATGGTCTTGTTCAGCCCTCCGGTGCAATTTCACGCCTTTTATCAACTGCTTCTAGGTATGTTTGCTTCATTGTTTTTTGACAATCTAAGCTTTTTTTTTTCTAACTTTTCTCTTTATGTCTATAGTTCAAACTCAATTTCAGCTAATAATGTCAGTGAAGTGCCATGGCGTCGTCCAAACGTTCGTCACAGCACAAATGAGCTTTTTGTTGACATCATTGAAACACTCACCGTTGTTATTCCACCTACTCGCAAGTCTTCTGGATCTTCTGTTCCTTCTTCTTCTTCAGCATACTACTCAGGTCCTACTAAATTCGACGGTACCAAGCCTTTGATTTCTAGAGTCCATGGTGCCATTTCAATAACTTCTAGACTTTCCGGAGTTCCAGAAGTATCTCTTATACTTGATACCAAAAACCTTCCAGTTCTCTATCCTTCATTCCACCCATGTGTTCGGTTTGAGCGTTTTGAAAACTTTAGCCTCGACAAGTCTCACGAAGCGCAGCAGCAGCAAAAGCAACAAAAGCAAATGGCACTCTACCAGCTTCACAATAGAACGAAAATCAACGCTAACGCGGTGTCCAATAGTCTTCAGTCTTGTGTATCTACGTTTTCATTTATACCCCCGGATGGAAAGTTTTTGTTGGCGTCATACGAACTGGAAAATGTTGGAACTGGGTTGGTCAATGCCGATTTACGGACAGGCCTGGGTCCTAAGCGAAATGAATTTGAAGTCCGTGTATGGACTTCGATGTCTAAAGATACCAGATACATTGAAAATTTGAGTCTTACAATTTCAAGCGATGGCGAGCGTGTCAGTGGTGTAAAAACATTAAGAGTGACAACTGGTGAGTTTGTTAGCTCAGATGGAAGTACAGCCAAATGGAACTTTTCTGAAAAAACACCTCTTGGATGGAATGCAACACTCCGTGCGACTTTGATTAAAAGCACATTAGATTCCGAGGAAAATGATGGTAAATTTGGTAAAGACGATAATTCATGGATTGCACGGGACGCTGCTAGCGACAAGAACGTTGCCAACTTGCTTTCTTTTGACTCAGTAGCAGCAACAGGTAAATCAAGAGATGATAGCGGAAGAAACACACCAAGCGCCAAACCTGATACCAACGAGATTGATTCTGGTAATGACGAGCAAACTGGTGGCGAGATTGTGAAGAAGGAAAAGAAAAAGAAAAAGTCAAAGAAATCAAAGAAAACTAAAGAGCCCAAAGACGAAGATTCCGAAGCTAACGATACCAATGGTAACGATACATCAACGAGTCTCAAAAGCTCTAGTCTTAGTGCGAGCAACAACAACAACAGCGGCTCGTCATCACGAAAAAGTACTCCGTCAAACCTTTTTGGTAACGGAAGAAACTCACAGAATGCAAACGCCAATGACAACAAATTTCCCACTCCAGTATTTCCTACTCATGTCACGTTATCTTACAAAGCAATTGGTCAAGTCCCTAGCGGTGCTAAAGTAAAGAGCTTAAAAATCAGCAATACTCGAGGATCTAATGATGCAAAGAGCAAGCCATTCAAAGGAGTAAGATATGTGACATTGACTGACGATTTTGTTGTGCGATGATGATCCAAAAAAACTCATATATATAATTTATAATTATATGGTTTTTTTATTCGTAAATTAGAATCAACGGTTGTTATATAAAGTCTATTTTGAATATAATGGTAATGTTGTATTATTATTATTCCAAGCTGTGTTGTACCGAAGAAACATTAGTTAGATAAAGATTTTTAGAGAGATTTAATAAGGAACAAAAAAAAAAACAGCCAAGGTATTAAATATGACGGTTTTTGATTCAAAATTTAAATATACCTCTCTTAGTATCATAATTACGGTTTTAAATCGAATAAACAACTACTTGCGTATTAAAATTCAAACAGGCTTTATATAAGGCAAAGATTCGTCGTCCTTTGTTCATCATAAATGAATCATCTAATCAAATATATCATCAGTCTTTTCTTTATTCAGAGATCTTTGTCGGCATGTCTCAAATCTGCGAAGACGGAACTAATTTAGCTTTGTAAATTACACCACTGCTAATGTGTTTACAAGCAATTCTAGTTATCCGTAACTGAACATTCCAAATTTCGCTGTAGAGTGCCATCAATCTTGTAGAATCAATATGGGTACACACTGGTTCTTGTCTTTTTGTTTAATTATATATGATGTATTCTATAACGGTTTTCTATTAATTAGCGTAATTTTTAAAGTATTTCACAAGCGATAAACAAATCGGATACACATTTTGTCTCTTTTTGTTTTCTGGTTTAACAATAGTTTTTGTGTGTTGATGATAGATATGGTCTGATAGTCTGACTTGCAGCGGTTGTTGTTTTGTTTAATAAATAGAATTTAATCAAATTTCAACATAAATTTTGAATAAAGATCTATAACAATTCCCTTCACTTTGTTTCTTCGTATCTGTATCCAAACAAGTTTGTTTAAGTTGTACGTAGACAGTGCCCCCATCCAAATAATGTACAGATAAAAGTAAAGTTACGTATACTTGAGAAAGCTCAGCTTTGTGAAAAAACTGAAAATAGCTGGTTCTGTTCTTTTTTTTCTCCAGATACAAGTATAGTTTGAGATTGCGTCATTTTGTAGGATAGTACAACTACGATTTAAAAATTATTGATTATTTTCAACATGCGTATGTCACATCTTTCATGCTAGTAATACGAAAAAATAACAATGAGGGCTTTGGGTTTTTTCTCTTATTGTTTAAAATCAATAATAGTTGATTCTCATTTAATTAGCAAAGCCGAGTATCAGAAATATACTTCATGTATGCTGTTCAAAACGTCGAGATGCTTTTGCAACAATTTTTAATATTTTTTATCGGACTTGTGATAAATCGTTCGATTCAATTTGCAGTCTGTATTAAACCAATCTGGACTGTTTCGGGATATTATTTCTGATAAAACGCTTTGGAACAAAAGAAAATTCTATAAATATTTCTGTATAACGATTAATTTAAGAAAAATACTGGGTTTAGCATCAATAATCATTTAGACTTATGTACAGACCATAAATTAAATTTCTATAAAATAGTTGATCTGGATTTCTAATAGATCTATAAGAACTAACAGTTCAAGCTAAACTATTCCTGTGTACTGTAATTGCAGACATTATCTCTGTAAAAATAAATGATTTCATATAAATTAACGAGAGCGCTGAAGTGTAATTAAAATGAGGCATTTGTCCAGCGAAATGAATAAGCATTGGTATAATTCATAAGGATTTGGTTTTTATGAAAATGGCTACATACTATCAGTGATACGGTCTAAAAAGGTATATGCTTTAACAAAAAAATTTTAGTATTTGAAATTGTCGCGGATAGATGTTGTCCTATTGTAGTTTCTGTTAAATCCTATTGTATTTTCTGTGAACTATATTGCTTTTTAGTAAAGCTTCCATTTAAGGATGTTATATTATGCAACTGGCACTATTTGTTGAAAGATACGGGTTGTATTGTTTGTTTGAATCTGTGTTACTGCTTCTTAGCCTGTAGCTGCTTGATTCTTATTCACTAATAATATCCTTGAAAATGCTTTATTGAAATCTATTAAGGTTTTTTCTTGAAAGACTTCTGATGAATTTCCACAAACAATATATCTTTTCATATTTAAAAAAATATATATGGGGCTACAAATACTATAAAATATTTAATCACACTGGAATATTAGAATATCATATGCATTGAGACGCTCTATCATTCAATTGCAAAGAAACAAAATAAAACTTTACGATTATTTCTCTTTCTAAGCATGATTGGAATGGTATAGGATGCTGCTAAAACACTGTTTGGTTGAATCGAAAAGTGTGTATTGCTGATGCGCTGCTCTTTTTTAAAAAATTATTGAGAAACGAGCTTCTAACATTGTAGAGCTTGATTCACTATTCAATCGGACAATTGATTTTATCAATACAAAATTTTGTTTTGAAAATGATAATTATCATAATAATGTAATCTATGTACATATTCTATAAAAGTAAAATGCATGGCTAAAAAATTAATATCTGTACATGTTTATTTGAAGAAATAATCGCTTTGTTTTACGAGTTCAATGTCGAAATCTTCTTTCTTTGGAAGTTTAGGAATGTGAAGAGGAACAAACAGAGGCATCCACTTGGATGACAACGTTTTGTTTTTGGAAAGTCTGTTTTGCCTCTTTTTTTCTTCATTCGCCTCTAAATCTAATTGTGAATTCTTATCTTGTTTTTCATCGGTATCAGTTCCGGGTTCTTCAATAGTTGTTTGGATCTTTTTATCAAAGTCCCTGGTGTCTAACGGCTTGGATTTGTATTGGTCAGGCACCGTATCTCCATAGACTATTCCATTGTCGGGAGTTCGATATACTGGCTCATTCAACTCTTTGGCAATTATTGATGGCGTCCGTTTTAAGTAGCCATCTTTTGCTTTTGAATCGTCTTTTTCTAGGTTTTTACAGCTACACCAATTTTGATATTCCAGGAACAGCTCATAGCGCAATACCGAACTAATGCTATTGTGTGTTTTATGCCTTTTTCCTCCCCCATTTTTCTTTGTTTCTGGCTCTTGTCCCATATTAAGAATTTGGACAAGTTTTGTGTTTTCATCTCGTAGGTTTTGAATTTGTTTGCCTGCCTCGCTATTTCGATCAATGTAAACCAATTGGAAATATCCATCGTACCTGATTTTCCACTCGTTGTACAAAGATTCAACCAAATCTTGGCGATGAAGCTCCACGAATTTATCACGCAGAATCTGCGAAAGCGAATTCACATCACCAGCATGCGTCCAAAATGAGTCGTGCACAGAAGCAAACTCTAGATTTTGTCGACTCATTTCTTCAGCTGTCATAAGTAAGTGTGTTGAGTCAAGGGAGTGAATAAAGTTTGGGGCAATACCGTTGATTTGTTTTGATTTGACAATGAACGCTGGTTTTATTGGGTTGAATACTGTGATACGCTGTAAGGGGGTAACTATTTCCATAGTGTCTAGTTGTCGGTATGGTTGAACAACAGGAAGGCCCAGTGGGGTTGTCCAAATAACAGATGTCATGAATTTTTTCATAAAGTCCTTGTTGCTAACAATCATTTTTGGGCTGGAAACAGAGTTTGGCTTTTTGGCTTTGGAATCAATTGGAGATGCTCGCAATTCATCAGCTTGTTGAAATATACCATAGTTGTCCCAACTAACAGACTCACAAATTCGTAAAGCACAGTCTTCTAGCCAACGCTGAATTAACTGCGCTTTGCCAAACAACTCGGAGTATGCTTTGAAAACCTTTTCAGTAAGGTATAAGCTATACTTTTTAATCATTTCTGGATCAAGCTCTGGTATTTGCCGCAGCTCCTCTTTGATTTGCTGAGCCGTTCCAAATCTTGTTACGCCATAGACACTAGTCATCACTGGGCGTTTTACGATCTTTCTGGTAATGCGTCCTCGCAAATCATTGGCCAATTTGGTGGATTCTGTAGAATTCAGACCATTCGTCGCATCACTTTCAACCAATTCAGCGACAATATCTCGCACTTTAGAGTAAATATCTCGAGGCGGAGCTTTAACGTTTGGTTCAATATCTGACTGTGGAATCAAATTAACCTCAGTGGCACCAGTAATATCACGGCCAAGTGCCGCATAATGTTGTAATCCATTACATGTTCCGTCTTGAGCTACACAAAGCCTAGAAACATAATTTTCAGGATCTCCAGACTCCACTGCAGCTACCAGCTCAAAGCAAGTGGCCAATACTTGAAAAGGCTTATCAGCTTTGGTCCACCACATTCCAAACGATTGGGATGGAGAAACAGTACCAGAAAAGATTTTGACAGGATTTTTGGCACTATCAACAATATCGTCCCAATTATCATCAACAAACTTGATTTGATCTTTTCTATTAACTTTGTCAACACCATACATATTTGCCAAATGTATTTTTAGCCAATCAAGTCCAGACTTTCCCAAAGGCTTGCCGTACCAAAACATAAACAACGATCTGACACTGTCAGAGCCAATATGCCAAAATCCAGAATTGGATAAAGGGTATACTCTTCCGCGGAAATCAATGCGATATGGATAATAGAATCGATCGCCGTTTTTTCCAAACATTTCAGCAAGTCGTAAAATGTATTCGAATGATAAGCGGTGTGACCTTTTATGGTATTCGTTTAAATCAAATGCAGGTTTGGCTTGTGATGATGATGATGAAAGTAGAGAGTCTTCTGAGTTTGTATTTTTTGGTGACCCAGGAATATCCAAAAACTGATGTCCAGATTCCCAAATTTGAAGTAAGACATTTAAGATTTTTGGATTTACAGCCCAAGCGCACTGACTGAGCCCATTTAATGCACCAATAAACCGATCCATTTTGTTGTGTTTGATTGCATTTGAAACATAGGAATATTGTTCAGGTGCCTCGTCTGGTCTATTACCCAGCGTAGGCAAATTGTTATACCAATATCCTCCTCCTAAACTTGAATCCCATGGCTTAGGTTTTGCCAGCATTGGAGGAACTTTCGAAAGTGTGAGAGTGGTCATTGAATCTTTGTTTAAAATTTTAGACCTTTTTGATATATCATGCAGAAATTGGGTATTTGGTCTAATAATTCCAACAAGCTTGTTTGATCTAAACTCTTTCTCGTGAATAAAAGCAGGAATAGTTTTGGTTTCTTTTGTTTCTGGGTCAACTTTTGTGTAAGTCAAACTTTCTAAAGCGAGCGTTATTAGCGTAGCGCCTAACGCCATATGATCTAGGCCAATCATTCTGGCATATCCTCGCGTGGCAGCATTTTTTCCCTTCACACTTCCAGCTGAGTAGGCTTGAACTAACCTGAATATGTCTAAATTGACAGGATCTTCAATCTGGGTATGATTTTCTGTGTGTTGACCACTTTTAGAAACCTTGCCCGATTTCCTGGCCTCGTTTTGTTGTGCCATTTCAGTGAGACAAAGTTGTGCTTGTGCAGCTTCTATTCTTTCTCCAATAGCCCTAGACAGTTGAGCAGCAGTACGCTTGAACATTGAATCAAGATCGGCTGATTTGAATGCTGAACCAAACAATAACCCGATCATTTCAATAGTTACAATTTCAGCAACCCTATCAGAACCCAATTGTGATATGACACTCATGTGCTTTCTCATTTCTCTGAACACAATATTTTCATGCTTATACTTGTATTCTTTTGCATCTTCTGGGGATAGTCTGTTTGATTTTTTAACACGGTTCAGTTGCATTTTGAGTTCTGTGCTCAAATTCTTTTTCCATTGAAAAAGGTATTTTTGAAGATATAAAGGCGATGCACGTTTGAATTCTCCTTGTTTTCCAATTTGATCTCGCATTTCAGCATCCAGACCTGCTTCTGCTCGTTCAAATGTCAAATCCTTGTACTTCATTTCTAAGTCGTATTGGCGCCTGCGATTAAAGTCGTCAAAAAGACGTTCAAACTGCATCAACAAAGGTGAGCTCAAATCCCCATTTGATTGTTCATAAAGGGTATTGTACAGCTTCAAATAGTTTAATTTTCCGTCAACTAAGCTTTCTTGGTATACTTGCTCTCCAAATGCGGATTTGACGTCGAGAAATGAGCCACTCAAAACTTCATCAAGTGATTCACCAATCGAGTTACGCCAGCTGAAATCTTTGAAATACTCGTTTGGTTTTTGAGACATGGATTCAGCCTTTTGGATAGTTTTGCTTTCTGGGTTTAGCCCTGAGGCAAACTTTATAACTTGAAGGTCTAGTTCAGTCAGCATATCAGTGTATTGTAAGGCAAGGCTGAAATCTAAATCTAGTTCTTTTTTCCAAAAATTTTCAAGCTTCAGAATGACAATCAAGCGTTCTTTGTGTGAAGAAAACGTACAAGCCCTATGAAGAATAAATGCAAAAGCCTTGTATGGGTATGAATCTTTTTGGCCGTACTTTGAAAGCAGCTTTGTGTAAAAACGAAGTAAATTTGTTGATGTATCTAAAAATTTATCGCATTTGTCGTGTTCTGAAAGCACAAGTGTTTCAAACGAGTAATGAAGAAGCAGAATAAAACAGTTTTCTTGAACACTCAGTTGGTATCTATAGAATCCGTCTTTAATCATTGATTCCAAAAAGTTTTGAGCTCGTGGTAAGTCCGATATTTGAAGAGAAGCAAGAAAGCTTTGAACTAGCTGATCACCAACTGCAGATAAGTCATTGATTGAATTTCTATAGAGCATGCTAGACTTTACTCTTTTTTTGTCAGAGGAAGGTATGGAAATTGAGTCAGTATCATTCACAAAATCAGCAGCTGCTTTTTTGGTATCTATGAATTTCAGTAGTTCTTCATTTCGAGTATTGGAAAATCTATAAGATGGAATAAAAGTATGAGTTTCGTTGTCCCATTTCATTTCCAACAACTGATTATGATCTGAAAAAGGTTTCTTGACATATTGGGAAATTGCTTCATTTTTGCCATTTTTAAAATCAGCGCTGTGATTGGTATTAAAGGTATGTGTTGAGTATTTCGAATATCTATAATAGGTATTTGACAAAAAAGAATGAGTGTGAATGCTGAATTTGCTGTGAAAAAATAAAACCTGTTTAGTGCGAGTCGCACAAAGCATTTTCGTCTATGTTTAATTTTTTAAAAACTGTTATTTTTTGTAGTTTTAAATGTATAAGGCAAAACCAGACAATCGAAACAAAATTGTCTAGCGGGACATGTTCATGAAATTCTCTAGATAAACAAGGATGGTTGATGTGTGAATCAACATGGCTAGAAAATATATATGTTTATTCAACGTACAAATTATAATGACGAAAATCATACTGTAAGTAAATAGCGTTCACAATTACAAGCATGTTTAATCACGTGATATTCACACACTAAGCTAAAAATGACAATATTATTTAGCACGTGAAAACTATAGGGTCTCGTTTTGCAAACAAAAAACGTTGGGCCTAAGGACTGTACTCTTATCGGGAAGGCTCCTGATTTTTTGCTAGTCCGATTAAACTTTATAGGCGTATGTAGACATGTGATAATAATTAATCCGTCAGAGTCAGTACTACGCTGAAAATCCAAAAGCCTAAAAGATCCATGAGTACGAAAAGCGTATTTTTTCCTTTTTTTCATATGTTCGAGTTTGAACTCACAAGCAGATACGTTTTATTCATGACTCGAGCCAAAGCCTAAAAATATGCCTGGCCTTGAACGACAAAAAAATAGCATAGGGACAACAAACAGCCTTGCGAACAAACAAAGCCAGCAACGTTACGGTTCTTTTTCGGAGACCCAGGTCCGAGGCCCATTGTCCGCTAAGAGACCTGGAAATCGTTTTTGGTCCATTGGAAATTAGATAACTGTGATGTGCTCAAAATACATATAATTTGGGTTTATTCGCAAAACTAAAAAAAATTGAAATTATTAGTTCCCCTCAAGCTGGAAAAAAAAAAAAAAAAAAAAAAACGTTGAAAACGGTCCCATTTCTTTCAGTCCATCTATAATTTTTTTTTACTATTTTATATAAATATCAAGCCATAGCTTATATAGTTCATTTCCCTTTTTTTTCTTTTCCTACTTTTTTGTTTTTGTAGTACTATCAGTTGACATTTTCCAACTACATTTGCATATAATCACCGAATCCCATCTTCACACAATGGTTCAGTTTACAAATCTTCCTGAGGACTTGTTACTGGAGATCCTTCAACATCTGCCTGACAAAAACGACAGACAACAGCTTTCCCAAACCTGCAAACGATTCAACATTGTTTTTGTTCCTTATGTTTGGAAAAACTTGATTATTCCAGATCTCACTGTACTGGAATATTTGAAAAACATTGTCAGCGCCAAAGATGCCATTCTTTTTGAGCTGGAAACACAAAAAAACTCGCAGCGGATCGATCAACTTTTTGATCTCAAATCCAAGTCTTCTACTTCTAGTGCAAGACACTCTGCAATTTTCTGTAACAACTACTTGTCAGCTAGCTTTTTACAAAGCGTCGAGCAACGTCTTGTTAGCCCGCTCATTCTACAATCTGTTAATCGCTTCGAGATGTCAGTAAACCCCAAATATCTGTCTCCTGCCCCTTGGAAACAATTTTCAGGCTCTCAGGGCTCTATGAGCTCTACATTTTCAAACAACATACCCAATAACTCAGATTTAAAGCCTACATACTCCGAATTTTCATATCTATGCGACAACATTTTAACACCAAACACATTTCCTCATCTCAACAACATTGTTTTACATTACACTATGACACACAACTATTTATCAGCCCATCAAGCCCACATTGAAATGAAAAAAGCCCTTCATCAAATTGATTCTGTATGCAAAGGATTCAACGAAAACATTAGTATCGATTTAATCAACTGGCTGCTACACCCGTTACTTAGAAACATAAACGATTGCCAGAGTTTACCTGGCTGCATTAGAAAACTAACTGTGCCAAAACTCGAGAAGGATCTGCCGATGGTCACCTTCAAGCATCCGTTAAACAGATTGACTGAACTATCAGTAGGATCCTGCTTATCTACCTGGACTATGGAAAATATCATTTTACAAGCTAGAAATTTCAAACCGTTTCAATACATGGTTTCTCAGCTAGGCTCTCTCAAAACGTTTAACCTCCTAGGTGTAACTTCAAACTGTAATCTTATTGATCTAATTCCTCATACCGCCACTACTCTAGATGTTCCACAAAATGGATTATTTAGCCCAGCCAACCATTCAAACCCATTTGGTGCTTCTTGCACAAATGTTCATTTCAATAATATCACCAACCTTTGCATTCGATTAGGAAACTCTGTCACAAAGCTTCCTGATCACCCTTCTCAAATCCCCTTCACTAACCTTTTATCCCTGACTGTGCTTCATATGCGCCGCAAAATTGATTTCACAACGCAAGAGCTGAACGACTTTTATGCTGCAATTCTTTCAAAGAATCCTGATATTGAACAACTTTGTTTAGATCTGGTTTACATCAAACCATTAAATGCAGTCACCCAATACTGTACAAAACTCAAAAAACTATCTTTGCTAAACCCAACTTTAGATTACTCTTACCCGGATAGTTATGACAGTCTTATGATACTGTTAGCGGGAATAAAGTCTTTAGAATATCTCAAACTCCACGTTTTGGGCACCAGTTTGAGCTTTCACGCATTGAGAAATTTTGTGGTCAAATGCAAATCGCTGATGACCTTTTTGATTATTCAGGAAAGCACTAAATTGTCGTCCTATACCGAAAGCGTTTCTACAAGTGGTACATTAAGTACTTTGCTCACCATGACAAACAACAGTTCAGAAAGTTTGGCCAACATGTTTACTGACGGCAACAGGTCTCCAGATTATTTGTATGATCACTCTGCTACTAATCAGGAACTCCTTAGTGACTTGTTGCTCATTGAAGAAGGCTTGCAGACACTCAACAATTTTGATTTCGACGACCTTCCTATCAACCAACAGCATCAGCAACAGCCAGCCATTGCTGACGACTTTCATTTTAATTTCGCAACCCCATCACGACAAAGCCCAACAACACTTGTTGAACCATATTTTTTCCAACCACGTTTAGTTGAAGACCTTAGCGAAAACGGGTTCAAAGCAGTGCAGCCTGATCCTAAAGAATTAAACGATAATCTGAAGAAGAGCATGCTTGAATCATTTGAAATCTGGCAACAAGAGTACTTTAAAGTTTTAGATCAGTTTTCTGAGGAACCCTCTATGCCAGAAATTAAGTATTTGAATAACTTTCAAACTGCATACACTGTGATACAATGTTTAATACCTGAAAGTCGAAATGATTTTATGACAGTTGAGTAAGCTTTTGACATAGTCTATTAATATTTATAAGCATCAAGTAAATATGAAAATGATTTACGAATTACATGTCTATTGTATTTGCTATTTTTTTAAACAATATTCGAATGTTAAACGGGAAAAGACATGTCTACATTAGATATTACCCTTTTTGCTTAAGGAATATATGTAAAATTTTCGCGTTCACTGTGTAGCTACTAATACGACTGACTAAATACGACAGAAATACAAACCAAAGCCCAAAGCAAGTCGCCTTTCCCATACTGGTTCATTGTATATGTTCATATGCTTAAAGGCTATCAGCTTTTTCCAAAACAAGGCACACTCACAGTTGACGTTATCTTGATTACAGGTTATGTTGGCCTTACTGTCCCGAAACCAAGATATTCAGCCGCACATGTACTCGCCCTGGACATGTTATTTTATCGAAAGATTTTTTTTATTTTTTTAGATCTAAAAACAGTTTTCAGTGGCAAATATATATCAAATGATCATTGAAATTTTTAATTGCTGATAACGTTGGGTGGTAAGGGGCGTTTTACTTACTTATTTATTATTATTTTTGTTTTCGTGTAAATGTGTATGAATATATAAAATACCGTTGCTAAAAGATAGAGTGTCTTGTCGTTTTATTCAGGTTCTTCAAAACATTGAGCATTAGGCTTATTCGGAATGGTAAAATACATTCAATTAAATAACATGAAAGAAAGCTAGTAGTATATACATCAACCCATATTTCCCAAACCCAGTTTACTTCCTTTAAATGTTGCCACAAGCGGTTCTGAAATTCCACTTCTTTCTGAACCCAGGCCTGTACCTTTAGTCCATCCAAGTTTCATGAGTATTTGATGGCCAACATTATCAGCAGGAATTTCTTTTGCATTCGAACCAACAACATGTCCATCTTGCAGTCTCTTGTTTTTCTTTGATGATTGTGAAATCTGAGGCAGATCAATATTGTTTCTAATCATCAGGTTACGATACTTGAGCTTGTGTACCATTTTGGGAGTCAAAAGATTGGGATTTACCTTCGAGCTCAAATTCCACAATCGTTGGCCGGCAAAATTCATGAGCGAGAAATAGATTCCATAATGGTCATCATACATCAAATCACGCAAACTGGAACTATCTGTTTTAATCAATGTCAAGTGAGGGTCAACCTCACCACCTTTTAGCTTGGTTTCTAGTTTGTAATGTCCAGTAGCCACACTCTTGATGAGTTCAATGTCTTCAGGTGTCATTTGTGGAAAAGGTAAAGACTTGCGGCTCATGTTGGTAATGAAGTTTTCAATTTCCCAAAAAACATCCAAACATGTCATAAACACTGGGTATTTATACGTTAAATTAACGTATCCTTTTTTGGCAACCAACATCTCTTTTCGTTTTTCCAAAAGCTGATCTGTAATCTCCCTGTTAATTTCTTCTTCCTTGACAGTCTTCTCACCACGTAGCCGGGTTCTAGTCTCTGATTTTGCCAAATCTCTTTGCAACTTGCGTTCCATTTTTTTGAGAGCTTGGTTTTTGCGAGCCGTTTCGAACTGGGATTCAAGGTCGTCTCTAAATAACGGATCAGCTTTGCTGAAGTCAGGCTTGTTGTTTCGCTTTGGTTTAGAAGCGTTGTAACTTGGATCAATTCCTTTTTCCATCTCTTCGTATCTTTCGCGTTCTAATCGGCGTGCTGTTTTGCTCTTTTTCTTGGAATCTTGAATGTCAGACATTTGTGAAATTAAAGTTTGTAAAGATTGCTCCTCTGTGGTGTTACTTTGGTATTTGGTATCTTCTTCTGCACTTGCAAGCTCGGATATTTTGTCATTGACTGTAGACTTAAGATACGCTTCCGTATTTTCAAACGGCTTAAAAAGCTCGTAATTTTTCAAGTCGTCCAATAAACTGTGGTATCGACCTTTGGTTCTAATCATGTTGACGAGTACTGGAAAAGAGGGGCATGCTTTTTCGCCTAATCTTGTGGCAAGTTCATCATATTGACATTTGATTTGAGTTCCTTTGTGAAAAAGAGAAAATGGCAACACTTTTTGGTGATCGTCAGACACGGCTCCATATAAACGATTCCAATGATTTTCTGAGTCTGTGTCTTTTAGAATTAAAAAGCATTCAAAATATTTGTCTTCAATGTCTTTTATTTCTTCTTCGTCTTCGGCTCGCATAACTAAGTACTTTCTAAAAGACTCTTTTTCGCCATCTTTATCAGTGTTAGTAGTGTCGTTTTCGTTGCTGTCGCTTGGAATATCAAAGTGGTAGCTCATGCCTTCGCCATCACCTCCAATATCTGAAGAGGCGAATTTCAGCATATTTTCAAGATCATCATCAGAGCTGTCGTCGTCATCCTCATTTTCCTGATCCTCTTCACTTTGACTTTCCTTTATGCTTGCTTGGTCTTTGCCGTCAGTAACCATAATTTCCACATCGTTAAGTTTCAGTTTTTGTAGTGACGATTCACTGTCTGTGACTTCTTTGTCAATAGCTTCAGCAGCTCGTTTTTTGCGTGACTCCAAGTATGCATTAATTTCTGCCGATGGATCATAAGGTACAGTAGATTTCACAAATGTAATTGGAACAACGAATGGCGATCTTGATTTACTATAAGGCTGTGGCATGTTGGGATCATCAGGTTTGGTCATTTCAAAATCATATACTCTGTTATTCCCATAAGGCAAGTTTCTGGAATTCTGATTCTTTTTGTTTTGGGCCATCTTGCTTTTCGAGTTGAAGTTTGAACCATAACCTAATCCCGCGTTGCGTTGAGATCTGGACAGATATTTGTCGTTATATCCTTGCTGACTGCTGTCGTTTCCCCAGCGATCTTGATAGTTTTTCCTTGGAGGCTTGTAGGAAACGTTGACATTTGTTGACCCCATACCAAAAGTGAAATCAGAATCTTGATCCAAATCAAAGCCATCATTCATATATTTAGTTGACCGTTGCGTATTTGAGTGACTACCGCCACGGTTTTGTGATCCTCTGCCTCGAGATCCTCCACGGCCTCGTTTACTTTCATTGTTGCCTCGCTTGCTTCCGCGAGAAGATTTGCCGTAACTCATAGTATTTAGTATATGTATCTGAGTTGTGAGTTTTAGTGAAAAAAGGCTTGTATTTTAATTTTTTTTATTACTATTTCAAGGTGTACTAGTTGAGTGGTATTCAAGAGAGAAAATAGTATATCTTCAGCCTTGTGAAGATCAAGTTACCCGGCATCAAATAATGACTGGACATCAGTCATTTATAATGACTCGGTCTTAGTGACTGGTCTGTTCATTCAAGTAGCATATTCTTGATGTCATTTGAATGTTACAAATATTACCTAGATATTTCATAGATAAGGTTTATTGGCACTATGTTGATTCTAAATTTGATCTCTAGGGATTTCAGATAGATTTTGATGAAAGCTATTTCCAGTCTAATAAAAAAGCTGTGTCCTTCTTCCAGCACATCAAGCCCAACCTGTTGGTTAACCCAAAATGAAAAGCAAAAGCTAGCCTTACATCATACTAGACTGGGCAGTACACTAGATTATCTATGAATTTATAAATAACTGGATATGGGCTTTATTATAGTACTAATATTAGTCGTCATAGAATTAGCAGCATATTAGGCAGGTGATAACATACTCTTATCACATGCTTTTGATTGTTCCTCAGTGTATGTGTAATAATATGTATGTATGTTGGGTCTACTCTTATCATCAACTACTTTCTTGACCCTTCAGTGCTACACCTTTCTTCAACACTTATTTTCTGTATTTCATCGCTAAGTTTATCGTTACTTATTTTCTATTTATTAATATCTAAAAACACAAATTTGATTGTAATTGCAACTGATTCTCGTTGTTTTCATTCTAATTTGATACCTGCTGTCATAGCTCCACCTTTCGTTTTTTTTGTTTTTATTGTCACGAAATTTAAACTTAAACCCAGTATTTCAAGCATTCGACATATATATTTACACATCTATTTATTGTACTACACTTCACTGAACTTGCTTATAACTGTTACCGGAATTGCTTGTTGTTTCTGTTAATCGGCTATTCAGACGTCTAAAAACTTTCTGATATCGTTTTGTTGTGATATTCATACATCATACATATTTTATTGTTGCCACTTCACTCATCTCATTAGCTCAAGTTTGCACTATTCAACAACTGCTTTTTTTTTTTTTTTTTACCATTTTTAGAAAAAATATACATCTTAATAGTTCTTTTCATTCATAAATAATGTACGGAACACCCAAACTCAAGCGTGTGCTACAGTATATATGGGACCCAGAGCCGCGAAATACTGACCATGAACACAAAATTGTATGTCTTGGAAAAGTATATGACCCAATATTTAAATCTTTAGACTCTATGACCGAAAACAAATCTTCTTATTCCTCCGATACAAATGAATCTGCTGATGCAATACATCTCTCATCGGAAACATCCTCATCTACTTCAAAAAAGCCGACGACATCCTTAGAATGGCCTCATGAATTCCTAGAAGACGTGGAATCCAAACTTTGGTTCACCTATCGCACAAATTTCCCAATAATTCCTTTTTCTCAAGGCGGTCCTTCCTCCATAAGCATTGGCCGGTTATTCCGTGGTTCTGGAATTGAATCCGACGGGTTTTCATCTGACGTTGGCTGGGGTTGTATGATTCGTACAAGTCAGTCCCTTCTTGCAAACTGCATTGTTATACTCGAGCTGGGCCGTGAATGGAAAAGGCCAACATTATCTACGACCCTTTCGACACCCCCGAAAGATAAAACTAGCATTGATGGACCCGAAAACAAAAGGTACCATGTCTCTAACGTTAATGTTGACAAAAAGGAAGTGGAAATTATTTCAATGTTTGCAGATCATCCAGGCTGTTTGTTTTCAGTTCATAATTTTGTGAAGCATGGTGAAGCTGCTTGTGGAAAAAAGGCCGGGGAGTGGTTTGGACCTTCTGCTGCTGCAAGTTCCATTAAAGCGTTGCACCAACAAAAGCTGGCTAGTCACAAAAATAACACTCAAAAGGAAATTGCACTGCAAACTGAAAATACCCCAAGCTACGAACCTCGTTTTCGAGTTTTCATTTCTAGCGGTTCTGATGTTTACGAGAAACCTTTTATGAAAACTGCTATTTCTGAAGACAGTGTATTTTATCCAACGTTGATTTTACTTGGGTTACGTCTTGGTATTGACAAAGTTAATCAGGTTTACTGGGATAGTATAAAAGCTTTTTTGGCTAGTCCCCAAGCTATGGGAATTGCAGGCGGAAGGCCTTCCTCATCTCACTATTTTTATGGATATCAAGGTGATAACCTATTTTATTTAGATCCTCACCAACCCAAGCCCGCTTTAGATCCAGAAAGCATTACTGCAGATGTGATAGAAACTGTGCATACTAGAAGGATTCGGCATTTGCACTTGAACGAAATGGATCCCAGTATGCTCATGGGCGTGTTGATTAAAGATAAAGATGATTGGGAATCTTGGAAACAAAGCGTTGATAACGGGCCTATGAAGTCTATTATTCATATTTCATTAGAACCGATGGAACTCAGAAGATCTTCTGTTTCCGTATCTAACGATGATGATTTCATTGATGTTTTGTTGGAGCCCGAAGAAGAGGATGAAAATGGCCTTGGAGACATACATCACGCCGAAGGCAGTGAGGATAACTTAGATACATCAAACGGTACATCTCCTAAAACAAATTCAGGCACAAACACAGAATCAGAGGAAAAGAGCAGCGCTTGATTGAAGAAGAAAGCATTACATAGCATGCTAATTTTGAAACCAGCAACACCAACCATAAAATATGGAATCCAAAAATGCTTTCGAGGTTTGATAAGCCTTTACCTAATAGCACTGAATGAAGAAATTGCAGCGGATTGTATATCTTTCTCGCTAAATAATTGGCCTTATGCATGTTTGAACATTTCTAAATTTCCCAAATGTTGTACTTAGAGAACCACAATAAATATCAAATTGGGACCTGATGATTTTGTTTATAAATCTAGTTATTAAATTGTTTTAAGCTCACATACATTTTTACAATCTACCTTCTGAGTATCTTTGTAACTTTGGAGACCCTGAAAGTAGCATAGCCGCCTATAATATTAATCCAACAGATTTTTAAAGATGTACTTAATTTAGGTTTTACTCTTCATATATTGTAAATTTTATAAAAATAAAAGATATTACACATGGCAATTACGATGCACAAAATAGAACAAAAACAATGAAAAGCTATATTAGTGTACTGAGTTGAAGTATTATCTAATTATTTAAATATTTGAAACGCGACATCATTAAACTGTGCTACCTTTGAAAAAAAATCAATAGTATTTTTCGTTACTCTTTTTTAGTCTTAACATAGCCTCTATCATTTCATACAAACATTTTTGCTGTGGCTCGCCAAAAGGATCAATTTCTATATGCTGGCCCACATCACGATTATTGTTTCCATTATTTGCTCCAGTCATCGATCTCTCGTTAACATCTGCGGTATTTTTAGGTTCACTTGTGTTTTGCTTTTTCCAGCACATGTCTTTTTTATAAAGCACACGGTGTACATCGTTTGCAAAATTTGTATAGATGTCTCCCTTTTTAGAAACCGTGACAAGCTTTCCAAGTCGCATCTCAAGGTTTGAATACCGAGATCCAACCTGTATACACACATTTTTGATAATGTTTTGTGCTTCAATTTGGCCAAGCTGGTCAATACGATTCAATTCCAAACGAGTATAAAGTTTGCGAGATTCTGGAATATGGGTTTTGCGAGAATCCGGCATTTGATTTTCTGAATAGGGTTTTGCTGGACCTTTAGCCTTTTTAAGTAAAGATTGTAAACTTTTGAGTTCGTGCTTCAAGTCTTCTACTCTTTGCACTAGATCTTGGTTTTCTAATTCTAAAGAGTGCTTTGCAGCTTTGAGAGATGAAATTTCAGATACATGGTCACTATATGCTTCATCACGAGTTCGCAGTTCCTTTTCCATCTCTAAAAGCTGAGCTTGAATATCCTCAAACTTTGCTTCAAAGTTCGATACCTTATCCATTGAATGCATTGTAGGAGGTGTATGGGGCGAAGAATGAGAAACTATATGATCAATTGGAGGAGTGGGGTCCATTTCTCTATTGTCAGTATCATCATAACGAGGCTTCGTAGATCTATTATTCATGAAGGCTGGGTTGTTCGTGTAGGTTGAATCTGTATCAGCATGTTTCGAAACTGGAAACGGTTTAGAGCGTTGTGAATGTGGTGGAATTGAAATGGGATCTAAAAGGGTATTATGACCAGAATAATTATCACTAACTGTAGCACCCGATAGCGATTCGTTTGAACTGTAAGCTGGGTGATGGGGTATCAACTGTGGAGTTGGAACAAAAGAAACGCTTGCTTTTCGAGGTGCGGTAAGAACACCCGGATTCGAAGATGAAGGCATAGGTGATCCCATTGAAATAGTTGAAATTGGTACACAACCAGAGACTGAGGATTGGTTTTTGCGAGTAGGTAACGAGATTGGCCCTTTCGCACTGGATTTCGAATCATTCTTGAAATCCATTACATCTGGGTTAGAATGAAATGCGCCTTGATCATACATATGTTTATCAGTGTTTTCAGTCTTGGTTCTGCTCATGCTGGTCGAGATATTATCAATACCAGCACATTTGTTAGATGCCTTTTGCCGGTAAAAGCTGCCCAAAACTTTTGCACCTCCAGGAAATGTGAGGAGGAAATCTTCAAGTGCTGAATACTCATTCTCAAAGTGCTCTTCGCGCTTCTTTTTCTCGTCTTCAACCTTATCTGTTTCATTGTCAGGTTCACTACCCGAA
The DNA here is from genome assembly GCA_030578715.1 of Magnusiomyces tetraspermus. NCBI lineage: Eukaryota > Fungi > Ascomycota > Dipodascomycetes > Dipodascales > Dipodascaceae > Magnusiomyces > Magnusiomyces tetraspermus. The sequence goes on along the minus strand of JAKTYL010000007.1, from coordinate 59,158 downwards.
TAATTCTTGCTATGATAGTGTTCAGGTTTACGAAGTATAGCTTTGTTGGAAGTAGAGCGATTACCAAACCTTGGGTTTTTGGCTGAATCAGAAATATCTACTGGAAAATAAGAAATTGAACTGCTCGGCTCACCATTCAAATAGTACAAATGTTGGTTATCAGAATCATAAGCTGGCTCTCCATGGCTTGATGGATAATCTCTGTCATTGTCCTCTATTTCATCAGTTTCTTGATTGATGGCTAGCGTTGCTCCGATAGTATCAGCAACTTGACTTGAGCCATCAAAAAAGCTTTGAGTAGTCAACACTGGACTGCTGTTGCGGCGTTCGTATCTTTGGTATATTTGATTGTCTGAACCTCTTATTTGTTCATCACCAGATGAGTGAAAAGAGCGGTCTCCAACAGAAGCAGATTTCTTGCTATACTCTCGTTGTCTTGCGTAATCATTGCTCGTATTGCATAATTTATTTCTGTTATATCCGTCAAAACCTGAAGAATGGTTTTCATCATAAGATGCCGCAGCATGGTTTGAATCATTATGATAATAGTTCGAGTGACGTCTTGAATTTGGAATGTCCTGGGAAAAAGAATTTGAAATTTCCTTCTTCTTTGGCATATTTGAATTCATAGGTAATCGATGTTCTCTAGAACAATCAGTGGTGGTTAATGAGGTATCGGAAGGAATGGTGTTAGTAATTTTGGTGTTAATGTGATGTGAAGTATGGGCAGATGCAGATATGTCAGCTTCACTGTTAGAACTGTATTGCAAATGGCTGGGCGAATTAAGAATTTGAATAGGTGATCTGGTGTTTGAAGTCGATATTGGGGATATATGATGATCAGAATCAGAGGGTCTAGACCTTACAGATAAAGTGTTGTATGGATGATTCTGAGGGAGTGGATCGGAATTGTGTTGATTGGAGGTAACAGGTGGGTATTCTTGTGAAGTTAAAGAAATGTTAGAAGGTTCGCTGTAAGAAAGTGACGAGTGTTGACTTGGTTTGTCTGAATCCAAGTGTTGAATGGAAGTATGTTGTGAATAATGTTGATCTTCAAAAGTTTTTGACGAATTTTGTCTATCCCCTTCTTCTGTAGAATATGTGATTAAAGAAATAGAAGCTTGGGCTTGTTGTTCAGGCAAGGAATGCTCATCCGATTTCTCAATAGTATCTTCCTCAAGTTCGATTTCAGCCTGTTCCAGTTGCCCAGACTGTTCAAAGTGGTTATGTTCTTGAATTGATTCAACGCTTTCTTTTTTATCGGAGCTAAAATACAACTTAGTCAAACGATTTTTATCTGTTGGCGACACTGGAGGTCTATTTGATTCTAATTAGAACAAAAAAAAAGAGTCAATGTCGTGGTCAGTAATGTTTGGTTATGGTACATATTTATTTTTTATTTTTTTTAGAATTGCAACACAGGTTTTTGTTTAAAAACAACACATTACTATGGCAATTGGTTCAAACAATCAAAGTAAAAAATTCAAATAATGGTTTGACGCGAAACTTACGCTCTAAGTTATAAGGGTCATCACTGACTGAAGAACACCAGGAATTGTTTATTTCGTCTGAAAGATTCTTGCCTTCAAGAATACCTGCCGGGGAATCCATTTTTGCAAAAATTCTGAGAATTCCAACAACTGTCAGTTAATAAAAGTTGAATACTTCAGAAGCCGAAAAAATGAAATCAATTAACTAAATTGACTTAGGCGTTGATGGGGACACCTGAAATGTTAGAGGGAAAAATATTAAATGGGTATTAAACGTTACTCTGTTCGTGTTTCAAAGTTTTTTGGCGATTTTGTAGTACGACGCGTTGTTCACGTGAATAATATTAATTTGTCATCTTTTAGTAAAATATTCTTTTCACGTGTTCGAAAAAAAAGTCAAAGCATTATTCTTAGAACCTGGATTTACAGCGAATTTACTTGACATTTTCATATATTCAAATATCCAACAATTTTCTTTGCACCATCTTGTTACTGTCTATACTCTGAGGTGCATTTGCAATATACTAATAAAGCAGAACATCGACATCATATACCAAAAAAGTCATTAAATTTTAATATAAAGGGATTTGATTCAACTCTTTTATCAGTTTCTACTCCGATACCAAAATCAAAGAAAAAGAAAAGAAACGAAACAAAAAGCAGGAAGAAGCTATGTCTAATCTTTCTACACCTAAAGAAATTTCTCCTTCTTCTTCTTTCTCTACACTTCCTAGTTCTGAGTCGCCGAAAACATCTGTGGCCAACCTCCAAGCTAATGTTTTAAAAAATGAAACGAAAGATGCTTCTACCCCAGGAGAAAAAGTCAAAACACCGACTCAATCTTCTCAACGAAAAAAGACATTTACTGGTTGTTGGACCTGTAGAAACCGAAAAGTTAAATGCGATTTGGGCCGCCCACAGTGTAATAGATGTTTGAAATCAAAAATCAAATGTGAGGGTTATGATATTAAACTACGATGGTCCACAAAAAGCGAAAAGGATCCTGACGAGGAGTATTTTCAACGAAGAAACATAGGTAGGTTTCTTGCTATTTTTACTTTAAAACTTTGGAGTTTACTTTTATTGACACATATGTTTAGAATTCGTAGTGTACCCACCAGAAATGACGTTCAAAACATACGAAGAAATGGATACCACATTGGCAAAGCTTCATTCACCATCTTTAATATCCGACGAAACAAAAGTTTTGGGTCCTTTTGGAGTCTTCCAGGGCGTCAAAATGCCTCCCAAAAAAGCAAGCAGCAGTAAACGGAAAAGGAAAGTTGATGGAACCTCAACATCTAGCAAACGACAGCCAAAGGCAGCGATCAAAGCTGTGGCTTCAACTCCCAGTCCATTATCACTAACAGTTTCTAGCATCAACTCAGGCCCTTTGGGCGATTCAACGCCCTCTCCCGATAAGACTTCTTTGAAACCTTTATCAAACATTTCTGACTTGATACCTAGTACGTTTCCAGATTCTTCCGTTGGCTTAGATACAAACTTAAAGTCCAAATCGCTGCTAAATTTGTCAAACTTATCTGACTCTCCTCTCCAATCTGACTTGAATTTTCCTTATCCTCATAATGATCAACTAGGCTCTGCCACACTGGCAAGTGATAAACTAAACGATGATATTGGTGCAATCCTCTCAAATTTGCGAAGCACAATTGAGCCTTCGAATAATACTATGCCAGTCAGCCTTTTTGATCTTGGTCACAATGATACTTCTGTTATCAACCAATTAAACAATTTCTCTGCGGGACAAGGCCTCAGCAATGGCTTTAGTTCTTTCAGTTTTGAGAATCTGATACCTGACCTTCATCAATCAGTGTCAATATCTAATGTTAGCATTGATTTGAACAACTTAAGCAATATTCAAAATACCAGAAATTTATTTTCTCACTCAAACTCAAATTCTGCACTCAACAGTCCAAAAGCTGCGGAAAACATAAACGCCATCTTGTCTAATGAAAACAGTATACCCAATACCTCACTCAGCTTAAACTTTCTGAACAACGCTTTAAACGCCAATCAATCCTCTTCAGTAAACTCATGTTTAAATGATAAAAAACCACAATATCTTTTAGATAATAACCTGAAAAGTTCAATGCCCATACAATCAAATGATAGAAATGCTAAAAATATGGATAATGATGAGCAGCCAGGGTTAGTAATGGTCCCAGCAACATCTATCATCAGCAATTTCTTAAGTACAGATCTTAATTATGGAATGCCCACAAATTCGTTGTATTTTTCTCCTGAGGCCCGGCATTTGCTTCATTATTATATTAGGCATGTTGTACGATTAATGACAGTTGTAACACATGACTCTACACCATGGAAAACCGTATATTTGCCACGAGCAATTAATGCTATTGGCTGTCTTACAGCTCTTGGCTCAACTTCACCGGCAAGAAACACAGTTTTACACGCACTATTGTCTGTCAGTTCATTTCACTTGGCATCCAAATACCCACCTATTTCACCACAACGGCAGCATTTCACTGATCTTGGAGTTCAATTGAAAAAGCATGCAGAGAAATTTCTTAATCTTTGTCCCCCTAATCCTCCGAGTACCCCGGTTTTGGATAGTGAACACAAGGATCTAATCACTGCCGTTTTGTCAATGGTAACAGTTGGTGTTGTTTCTAGTGACACGAGTGCTTGTTGGAGGTATGTTCGACACTGTAAAAAGCATATTTACGCACAACTATGTAACCCACACACCAAAAATACCAAAGAGACCCAGATTCTTCATAGAATTTACGCATTTGTGAGTTTGATGCAAGATGCCACCAATATCACACCTGATAGAGTAGATGGGTCGGTGCTTGAAGGACCAGAGTGGAATACCACGAAAGAAGTTGAATCTCTTGGGCTTAATTCAGTTGTTCTTTCGACACAGTCAGCTTCTAAGCATTCGAATGAAACTTACTTAAATTCGTTAATGGAACCACATTCTTTTTACGGCGACAGCTCAGACAGCAATAACAATGACGATACCAACAATAGCTCTAGTCAGAAAGTCGTCAATTCTATTTTCGATTTGAAATTTTTTGATGGCCTAGTAGATGGCACCACCACAATTACCGATTTGGACTCGAAAACAGAAGTTACCTCTTTTAAGCCAAGCAGACCAAATAAATCAGACAATACTAACCAGGCTTTGAAGAGTTTTTATGATATGGAAATTCTTTCAACATATTCGATGTACGGTATTCCAGATTCGCTAACTTTGTTATTTAACAGAATCGTTAAATTAGCACGACAGAAATTTTTTCTCATGTCTCCTGAGGGAAACGAAAAGGTAGAACTAAAGAAAAAATTTGCTAATGATTGCATGCAAGTAGACGATATGTTGACATCTTGGCTCTACGATTTTCATGAGACTCAAATTCCCCCTGAATTTATCAACAATGCTAAAAAAGCATTCATCCTTCATACCATTGCATTTTATCATTCGTTGTGTATTTATTATTACACAATTGTTCGGGATGTTCCATCAGAAAAGTTACAAGACACTGTGCGACTAGTTTTAAAATACTTACAAGACATGCTTCAAATCAACCGAAACACGTCATCTCCCATTGTCGTGCCGCTACTTTTCCCAGCATTCATTGCGGCTTGTGAAGCAACAAAAGGAAATCTTGCCAAACAATTTGATGAATGGTTTGATCAAATGTGTATTGACGGATTAGGAACATATGCCCAGTCCAGACAAGTTGTCAAAGAAGTATGGAGGCGAAGAAGTATGGGAAAGGCCAATTGTCGTTGGTACCAAGTCCTCAGTGAGATGGGAATCAACATTTTGCTTACATGAGTAATTTATTTATTTATTATCTTGTTTTTTTTTTTTATCCATTATCTTTATTATTATAGATGTTTGTAGGTTAATACATAGTTTTTTTTTTTTTTTTGAAAACGAATGCATAAGTCTATTTTTTTTTCTCAGTTCAGCCAGACAGTTTGACTTACGAAATTTATAAATCTAGCAGCCAGCTAAAACATTACTTTTAGCGAGCAAGGCCCATATATAATTTGAGAGTTGTTAACAATGGAGTTTGTGCCTAATCAATAAAAAAAATAATAATCAAATAAATTGGGTTTTAGAAGCTTCAGGTGGTTGGGCAGGGCATAACACAAAGAAGTGGTTTGATGTAAACTCTGGTAACCTTCGAATGCTGATTACTTTATCAATATGGTTGATTATTTCGCTGGAATAAAAAAGAAATTTATAAAATATTGTTTCAAAAATAAAAATATTCATCAAACAAATAAAGATTATATCATGTATTATATCAAGAGCTAATTATTTGTTCTCTTGTTTCAAAATTCAGAGCTCGTTTGGACTATTCAAGTATCATGTTTTTGGAAATAATTTAGTAGTGGGCCTCTCTCCCTATTAACAGTAATACTTAATTCCTCTTTCACCAAGGCATAATCTATACATTGTAATATTTGACACTTATCAACATTTCCCTGAAGTTTTGAACAAAGTCTTATTCTGGTTGACTTGTAATGAATAAAAACAAAATACATTTAAATCAGAAAATAAGCATTTTGCTTTGATATTATCACAAAGACCTCGGTGCTTGTTTAACAAGTGATAATATTTCTCACAAATCTATTGGCTTGAACAATCCTGTTGAACATTCAACGATAAAGTTTTTCGCATCTTTTTTTCCAATATTTTTTTTTTTTTTTATTTTTGGTAATCTTCAAAAATATTTATCAAACTAGGCTACAAGATCCTCTTTCCTATTAAAAAATTAATCGCAAAAAAAAAAAAAATACTCATTACTTTTCAAGAATACTCAGGGGTGAACGTTGGTTGTTTGTAACATGAATTTATTTTTCTTTTTCGATCCAATCCTCCCAAAAAAAAAAAAAAGCAATTTAATAATTATAATAATAATCATGAACAAATGATAAAAAAAAAACAAATGTTGGTATTCTTGGTTGATCTACTACTGGACAACTCATCACAAACATGTAGGAAAACAATGGAATATATAGGAGAAAAGCAGCTTAAGGTCTAGACTTGAAATTTGTCAGTCATTCATTTCTTTACGTTTGTATTGTTGTTTGTGGCTCATCATTACCAATATAGAGTTTAATTTGAAGCTAATATATATATAATCATCTTCAAAGAGGTTGTTTGTTTCTCATTTTTGTTCCAGGGTGACTAGTTTTAAATTTATTATTATAATTGTTTTTTGTTACTTCTTGTGATTATGTAATCAGTACATCTAACCGATCTTATGTATCTTTTATAACATGTATTAGTAAACATTCAAAAAAGCCTGCTTCTCGAACAAATGTTATTCCGGCCTTCTCGAAAAAAAAACATTAGCTAAAATTAAAAAATACTAGAGCGTTATTAGCCAAGTATTCAAGCAATTAATTACAATCAATATTTTTTATAATTATCAATGAATAATTGATTCATGTGGGCTTCAATGGCAATCATTTTTCAAATTATAAATTATGAAATACCCTTCACTAAAAAAAGAGGTCAAGTCGGCGAAGGCAATCACTAAAAGTATTGGTTTACAGCTATGTAGTAATGACCATATCTTCTTCTGGAAGCTTTAATCGGTAATATAATCAAACAGTTATGTCAGTGATACACTGTTAGTAGTGAAAATCTACAAATATCCTTGTTAGATAATATAAAATATGAAATAATAAATAAAGCACGACTGCGATTTTATATAATTGTTTCAACCTCATAACACATGGCAGTGGTATAGGTGGAAACAGTTGAACATGCCATTACAACATTCATATTTCCATTCGATTATATACATTTTTGAGAGTATTCTATAACCCGATATCAAGAAATGCTGATGTTAAGGCATACCTTTAAGGGGGATCTAATATTCAGCGTTCTGTTGCTGCTGATAAACCATTTGTCAAAAAAATGCTAGGGGGCCAACTGGACTGTGCTTAGGTACTAAATGGTTGAAAAATTTTGTTTTACAGCGGCAGTTTTTGGATGAAGCTGTTGAACAATCACGTACTAAATTTAACCCTAAATTGATTAGCGTATCAGCAAGAACCAAAGCAATCAATATAAGCAAATCAAACTAAATAAACGAAAAAGTACGAAGCAGGCATCTCGATCATTATGAAGATACCAGAAAAAAAGACAATAACGAAACATTCAAAAGTAATCAACTTCCGCTTTTGTTTACTCTTTTACTTGTTTTAACTTGAACCTGAAATTTTTATGCTTTGTGATAGGGATTACGAGGTCAAACAAGAAAGCAATAACCATAATATCGCGCATGTTTATCAGCAAATATTTGGTTTATTACGGGACAATTAAAAGAGCAATGAAGTAAAAAATTCCACAGTAAGTCTATCAGATTTGAATGTAACCCAAAGAAAAATTTACAAACTTCCAAACACCAGCTACAAAGCTCATGAAAATCTATTTTTGAGTAACTATTGAGAGTTGTGTAGTATTTTTATATCTAGTTAGTCCCCTTGTCCTGTTGTATCTAGGTACACAATATGCGGCTGATTCTTGGTGGTTTATTATTTTTCCTAATATGGCAAGTATTACCCGGTTGTCTATTTACAAATAGTGGAACATCAGAGCTGTTGAGAATTGAGAAAAAGAAAAAAAAGAATGAGGGCAGTACGATTCAAGTTGCTTTATTTAGCTTTGACTAGAAGGTAGATAAATATTGATTTTTTTGTTTACTATCACATTCTTTCAAAATATTTTGGAATATTACGGTTACTTTTAGACAGTATATTCCAGAAATTCAACCATGGGTACAAGTGTATCAGCAGAGTTGAGATCATAAATCTTAAGAATCTCCTTACAAAACATAACAACAATCGTCAATATTGTTCTCATTTCATATATATATATATATATATATATATATATATATATATATTTCTACTGCTGAAATCAATTCGGTGAACTTGTTCATGTACCAAAGTAGCTATTCATATGATTCTTTTCAAATCACATCTGAATACTCGTTTTTGTTGCTTGTTTTTGTTTTTGTGTTAATCTACAAAAACCAGAGTGAATTTTCGACTTGTTATTTCTTCGCGGCGAAGGCGAAAACGAATGGATCTATTCCGTAACGGAAAAAAATTCACTAAACGGGTCGGTACCTAAATTATTGGTTCAACTTATATTCTAATACTTAGCGTTGTAATATATTTGATTACAGGCTAAAAGAATATTTATTGAGGTAGTAGCGATTTATTTAGCGTCTACTCAAACTTTAAAACAAAAGAGAATATATTTATGATTATAAATAGGTTGTTCCTTTGCTGTATTTATTAGCATTTTCGATTATCCGTTCATTGTACTGAGAAATAAGCCACTCAACATCAGTACAAGACAATCGAACTGTAAGCATGAACCCTTCCTCTCCAACCCCTACTTTACCACTCAGGGTTTTATTTCAATTAGATCATCAATGTCGGTAGTACTTGACATCAAAGTCAAATCTTGAAGTTGGAGTGCCCTTTTTTATTTGAAAATCTAACCAAACTAAAAAATAGGCTATTATTATCCTTCCGTAGACATAATTGCGATGTTGGTTTCTCATAGCATGGATATAAGCAAAGCATGCTAAAAATCCGTTGCTATCAAGCAATCTATTATAAGGCCATTACATAGGTTATTATAAATGTCCGTCTTCGGTTATTAATAACTACCACGAACTAGGTGCAAAGGAAGTTAAATAGTGAAGGGAGAATTAAGAGTAAACAACAGTCATAGATCGATAGACAGCTCTTATGAAAGTAGCAACACAGCGTAGGTAATAAAAAAGAGCAGAAAAGTATTACGGAGTACCCGTATGCTACGAGGATAGTCAAGAAGTGAGTGTTTAGTGATAGAGTATTGTTTTGGGACTCTAATCCCATTTTGAATGGTTGACTATTGGTTGAAGCGTATTTGTGAAAGACAAATACCTAACAACCTTTGCATGTGAGAAGTTGGCCAAACTAACGATTATTGAGGTAAGGGTTTAGTCCCTTACCCAATCAGTATCGAATAAAACTGCATCCAAGCTTTTTTTTCTTTTGAATACCATTTACTAATATTAGGGGTTTATTATAATACTAAAGAGCTCCTAACATCAAATGCATTTAAACCTGATTATTCAGTTTGTTTAGTTTTTGCTAAAAAAAGCATATGAACAGCTCATAATAAACCTCTATCAAAAATTTTAACGACCTTTGATCATTTATCTATTGTACAATATTGCTTATGTTATGAATTCTTTTTTTCCTTTTTTTCCAATCAATAATGCTGGTGGCTTTTTTTCATTCGCAAATAATATGAACTCAAATAAATGACTTGATTGGCTCAGTTTGCTATACTTTTCAAGATGGGTGTAATAATGGAGATCTATAGTGCGGCGATAAGACATGTTTATAAATTTTGCAACACAATTATTCGGCTCCTAAACTTCGGTTTGGTTCTGTTCTTTATTGTCATATAAACTCAAAACGTAAGTTCACAAATGAACTTTAAATTTATAATAGTAACAAAAAAAATGGTTACACATCTATTTTTGTCTATTCAAAATAAAAGAAGCCTCATTTCACTTCTATCACAACATCAGTCAAAGTGTAGAATAAATCCTATTTTAAAAATTTTTAAAAGAAATAGCTTGTTTAGTTTTGAATAAAAAGAAGCAAATTGCATGCGAGGATTTATTTTAGAAGGAGAGCGCATGAAACCTTTCATACACATTTGCTTCTCTGGCCAATGTATTTGTGTTATGTCTAAAAACTGTAATCCCTAACGGATTCGAACTTTACCACTGTTTGTTTATTCCTTGATTTTATCTTAAATACACAAAACTTTAGTGAAAAATCGTGATGTTTTTTATGGTAACTTGAAAGCTTCTATGAGATTGTTCATTGTGATTCTTGTGATCACTTGTATTTTCATGCCCACATCACAGTTTTTAGTATTGTTCTGTTTCAGTTTGAAATATTCAGTTAATAGTAATCACGGTAGCAAAAAAAAAAAGCGGCAGAACTAATCCATATAGATTAACAATTTTCAGGAATGAAGCAATGTGAAGCTTGAAGGGCAAAACACACGAAGTAAACGGAATAATCTTAGATAAATCATACCAGTAAAATAATATCTAGCTAATGTAATGATATCATCACAAGATATTCTTTAATGCACACGATAATTTCATCATATGACCCAGTTTTGGGTCAGTCATTGAATCGTTAATTAGAATTGCATTTAATCTTTTATCAAAAGGTATGGAGGTTTGACTAGTATTTTAATCAGATCTGGCTGTACCACCTAAAGTATTGTATACGTTGCTTGAAACAGTTGTTGAAAAAACTAGATATTTCACCAAAATCTTCGAAATACAAATCATCACAATGGAACATCATGACAGCCCTATGTTATTAAAAATCAGCCATTCATTTGATCCTGATGGATTTCTCACTTGAATCGAGAGTATTGTTGATAAAATTTTGGCTTTGGTCATGACCCATTTCAAGCAATGGTCATTGTATGTATATGACAATAAAAATACTAATTAGCCCAGTAATAAAGAGCGGTACTCCAATTCAAAGCTAATATAAGGCTGTTTATTACAAAGATCAATAGTAAGTACTTACTAAAGTGCTTTTATATTCCTAAGATTATATTTATATTATTCTTTATTGTCTATATTAGATAAGTTACCCATAAGTTGTAACCTAGGAATTTGTTGATCTGTTGCATATTTAAAACCCAAAGACCGGAAATTTTTAAATGACAATATTATTTTGATTTTTCAGCTTCCACTGTTGCACACGCATAAAAGCCGAGTACCACCACCAAGTAAATAACGATATATATATTGATGGCAGTTCTATTAGTTAAGAATTAATCAACATGATGAACAAGTCAAAGAGAAGTTACAACGCAAAATAGAAGGAAACAGTTCAAATGTTTGGTGGTAACAATATCACTAAGGAAGATATTATGGGTTTAAGTCTGGTGATATTGACTTGTTAAGTTAAAAGGAGGTTTGGCGAGTGTTACGATTTTGTATCGAATTGGTAAGTTGTTGTATGTAGACGACAAGGACAATGTTAGGAGTGAAAATAGATTTATGTAAGGTTTTCACATATTGCTTGTTGGCCATATAAATACTGGAACTTATTAAAATAGTTGGTTCTTATGCTGAAAAAAATACGAAAATTCTCATTAGTCAAAAAATAACAAGACAACAAAAATAAAAATCCGTCTGTTTGGTATTTAATATACACTGCTTTCTGAATCAACAAAAGGGCAAGATGGCCTAGGGCTCACATGATGTCACATCGTTAGATGGATATTATTCATGTCGTAGACAGATTGCTCATAAATAAAATTGATACATAGCTTGCCAAAACAGTTCTAATAAGGCTTGTGTATGAGTATACAAGCCTATCAAACATTGATCATAAAATGATATGATAGATAAGTGGAAATACAGTTGAGTGTCACAGTGATAGAAGAAACGAAAAGAAAATATATGCCTCCTAGAGTGAAGTAGTAACCTAGAATAAAACGATTCAGCTAGTTTGGCTGTAAACTTGGCTGCTAACTCTATTTAAAATTACACTTTCAAAATAAAGAATCAATGCTTGTTGTTCAGAACCTTTGATCTATTGGTCACTCTCTTGACTGATACCAGGGGCTTATCGAAATACATTTGTATACCTAATATAGCATACCAAAAATGAAATCTTTCACGCCCAATCTATATGTTGCTTTCTATTCGTATTCTTGGGATTCTATGTAGTTTATATGAAATCGTACGTCAGGGTTGTGAAAAAGCTTAGGTTGGTATATCGATGACAACACCAGTTTCAAAAAATAACTTTAAACCATAAAAAATAAATGTATCAACATGAGTATCATGTGATAAAACTAGAGTCAATGCTTTCCTGTCATTGTACGAGTAGGCAGCATACAGAGTCGCCACTACAAGAGCTATTGGGGCAACCCTGGAAAGATTCGCCTATAAATTGGAGAGTTGAATTACAAAAACAAAGTGAGGGTTATAAAACCTCCTTGGGAATAAGTTGTAAACCAGGGAAGAAGTCGGCCTACAGGTGAAATACCAAATGACGAAAGAGTCGCATCAGAAATTTATGAGGAAAAGTTGAAGGCATTAAAACATATCAACAAAGTAACACTTCAGAAATGGCAACAGGAGTACCAAGGAGGGCATAAAGGAGTTTGGTACAGAAGAATTGCAGATACCGAGAAGGTAAACACTAAAGCTAGATTTCTCAAGATAGGAGAAGTGATGCGGAATGAACCCAGAGAGGTACTAAGCAGGTTAGTACATATGAGAACGCAGCATGGAAGATTTGGCTCCTACTTTCAAAAGTTCAACATAGCCAAAGAATGATCTAAGGGTGAATGCGGCCACAATCCTGAAACCGTGGAGCACATACTTAGAGAGTGCCCAAAATACTCCGAAGGGAGAGATCAACTCAAAAAGTCCTCGGCAGACTTGGACATGATGTTCCTATTAGGAAACAAGGAAGGGATACAGGCAACTGTAACCTTTCTGAAATCCATAATGGGATTATAAACCCTGAAGTCGGTAAAGAGAGTCAAGTGGATATGAATTAAATTGTACTCGGGCTAAACTCTTGCAAAGCTTAAGCTGATGAGGCAAGAAGCGATCCTATCGGTTGAATCTTATTCGAGACGCAACATGTGTTGAAAAGCCAGGAAGTACCACTAATACGCTTACATTTGGAGTTATGAAATCGCTAAGAAAAAGACCTGTCTATTTGGTGTTATGTAGTAATTGTGTAGCACATTCTATGACAAGCGAAGTCGTAGAGCCAACAGGTAGCCACGTTTATAAACAATAAAGTCAAATCAAATTTCAAGAACTATTATTCAATACCACCCTGCTCTTTACCTCAAACCGTCTTCCTCTCGATTACTACATCACTTTAAAAAGCACATAACGTTGTTTCATTCTCCTCAATCGCTTTGATATGCAAGTGTATTTTTACTTAGTCTATCATATCATTTCACAACCAATGTTTGATATGTTTGTATACACATACACTTGTCTTATTGTAACTTTTCAGGCAATCATACATGAGTTGTGTCTGATGTTTTTTTTTTTTTTGAAAACAAGCAGTCAAACTTTATTTAAGAGATGGGACAGTAAGATATCTTCTTTTAAAATTCATGTACTATATTCCATTATTTATCAATTATATTATTATTTATTTTAATATTGTTTAGATGTTATGAAAAAAGAAATTTCAATCAATGTTTTTGTTAAATGTTACTTCTTCAAACTGGGACCCTTACTTTTTGTTCCTTGAATTCCTAAAAAAATATTCCTGGTTGTTTTTATTGGAGAGTTTGCTTGATCATTATTGTATAAATAGTCCATCATTATTTCATTCCTTACATGGCCGATTGGTTTGTTAATCACAGAATACTAATACTAATAATAAATACACTACTGGAGGAAATGCTTGGATACGGAAACGTTTATTTCGTTGAATGATGTATATTTCATCCATATGGCTGTAATGGATGAACTTCTGGTTGTAGTTTTTGTCAAGCCCCTGTCACAGTTACCATCAATGAAATATTATAGCAATGTAGTATAGTTATTGCTTTCATTCAGCATATATTCAATTCACACTTTCACTCACTCTCATACTTGCCCTTTCTGAACTTCAAGCTTTGTATGTTTAAAAATGGCTACAATGCAAGATTGTAAAAACAAGAAATTTAGATTGTTAACAAAGAAATGATTTTTTTGTCTTCACCATCAGACACAAACTTATACGTCGAAATAATAATACATAAGCCGTATAAGCGTAATAAGCTTTATGTGCTAAATTGGCAGGCCAGGACGGTGCTTTAAAACTCTTGGAAATATAACGCATGACCATGTAAATCACCAGAATAGCTAAAATTCTGGAGCTCCTTTTATCCAAAACTCTGGAAAGTACTGGTCAATTAAAACACTGGTAATTATTAACAGGCATCATTAGGCTTTATTAATTAGTTTTGATACTAATGAGCTCTTTGTTCACAAAATATAAAATGGTCTCTAGGATGAAAATATGTATCTCACCAGAAGAAAAAATGAAACAGAAAGAAATAATAACTTAAAACAAAACATTCAGACTAGGATCATGAGCATGAAAATTTTGATTGTTAGTTGAAATTAAAATTATTATCCGTTTTTGTGTTATGGTTTCAATGAGAAAAAAAAAACAACTTTACAAATTTAGTTCTTTTTTGTTCAAATGTATTATTAGTCTTCATTTACGTTTGCTTGGTTTAAGTCTTAAGAAGACAAACAAGCATCAACTCAAGTATCCAACCCATTTTGTCAGTGGTGAGTGCATTAAATTATACTGCAGTTTGAAAAACAAAAATTATGACCAATAAGGGTTATGGCATACACTTAAGTATACTATGGTCCAATTCAAAGAGTACTGATACTCACATTGACAAACCCAAAATACAATGTTGTTTTTGTTTGAGTTAGTGAAGAAAAGAAGAAAGTACTCCAAGGCTTTATTCTTTTCTTGAAACTATATTTTGTATTTTTAAAACAATTTATGGTGGTACTCTTTTGTTAGTTGAATTTTTTGTATTTTCATAAATATCGTAAAATGCAAAATGCTTAAATCTTCACAACTATTTTTAATTCATTTTCAGATCAATGGCGTCTGTTTTAAATAAGCGATTCGATTCAGTATTAATGTTTTTTTACCTTTTGGGATAACATAGCATCATGTTCCCTTATTGGTTTTTATTTTGTTTTATTTATTACTCCTCATTCCTCTTCTATGTTATTCTTGCTTGTTGCTTGCTGGCTTGAAGATCGTTTTGAAGCATTACCGGATAGCTTGCTTTAGACACTTTCCTAATAAAAACTACTTCTTTATTTTGTATTTAAGGTATTAATGTGTATCCCCAAAGACGGTTAAATAATATATAAATATTTGCAATTAAACACAAAAATATTTATACTTATAAATACTATTTATTGTTTAGTCGTTTGTTTCTAATTGTTTGAAATAGTGTGTTTTAAAGTGCGTCCAGTAATCAATGGATTTTCATTGATTTAAATTCATTTAAATATATATTGAGACTTGGTGATTAAACATTTGAGGACTGCTGATCTACATAAACATGTTTCGTAATCTAATCATTTTTAAGGCACTAAGAAAAAGAAAAACATGGGGTGAATGCCGGAGATAAGAACCTTGAAACATATTGTTCTAGAGTATTTTAGATATAAGCAAATACGAAGAACATTCGTATTTTTTGATATTTTAACAAAAAGTTTATTGGGCAAAGCAATTGTTGTTTTCAATGCTTGGGATTAGCTGTAGTATTTGGTCATCACACTAATGCCCAGATATATTAAATTCAAAATCACACAAACGTTCAAAAAAGCCTTACGACCTAAAATCATATGTAATTGAAATCAATTGTCTTGTTGATTCAACAGTTTTAAAAAACAAAAATACAATAAAAACCAAAACCCGTTATTGAGTAAGCGATAAACACAAATTTGAAAACTTAGGTTCAATCGCAAGATTGTCAAACATATTTATATAGTAATATATGGGTTGACTATTTTTTTATTTTTATATTGTTTCACTCGAGACATAAATAGTCAAGAAGGTTAGGAATCGTGTTTACATCTAAAAGGCACAATAACTTTTTTCTTTTACAACCACGAAAGTGAGACTTTGGTGCTTGCTTTGGTTATTTATTCTGTTGAGTAGCTGTTTACATTTACCTTTTATTGCCAGAAACTATTACGTTCGCCACTTAACAATGGTTGAAATTTTTATGTTCAACAAAGGTTTTAAACAAATCAAAGCAGCGTGTGCTTAATTTTGTTTTGTGTCTTGAATCATTAAAAGTATAATCAAGGTTTGTAAACATTGTGTTTTTAATTATTGTAATAGATCTTTGAAAAAAAAAACCTTTTTGTATGAATGTATTTGTATGACTAGGCAGTAAATTAGCTTTTTGGGATTTATTCAGCCGAGAAACAAGAAATCTTTTTAAAAAGAATGGTGAGTTAAACATGCTTAAAGTAAGACAAGTATGTTTTGGAAGAGGAATAATCTTTAATTATGCGAAAAAAATTAAGTTTACTAAACAATAATACTTGGGTATAGCTAGACATATTTGTTTTGTGATTTTGAAGCTTATTATTGGTAGGACATTCCTAGTATTGAAATCTGTCATTTGTATAAAATATTTGATGAATCTGGGGCCAAAGATGAGATTGCTTTTTTTTCTTTGGGGTGACATCTACAAATTTCACTAAACCGTTTGCACGGCTGTAACTTTTGATCTCCAGTTTCGCTTGACTAACATACAGGGTTGGTGTCTTCGTTTTGATTCGCAACAGTCATGTCTCCAAGGTAGCATCAGATGTTCTTGATATTATTTCCCATTTTTAGCGTTTTTGTGAATGCCCAGGTCAAATATTATTGCGACAAAAGAGTTCAAGGCAAAAATTTAGGGGAAAGTTTGTTACCAGGTCTTTCTTTTCTGTTTGAGATTATAGAGTGTTTTCTGTAGAGTTTTCTGATTTACATTTTGGGACTTTGAAGGCTTTCGCAGGTATTAGGATAATATTGACTTTTTGTAAATAAAGGCCTGCAAGTATACCACTACAACATTGAAAAGTCGAATTAATCAAGATAAAATGTAATTTATATTCTTTCCTGTACTGGAAAGCAAGATACTTGCGCTTTGTTTCCATGAGTTTGTTTAAAGTTGTTACCCCTATCAGCTACACCATGAATGTTATCAAATCCTTTCAATTGTTTCAAGTCAATACATTATTATTAGTATTTGCTTTAAGGTTTTCAAGACAAAATATATTGAAAAGGAATGTTACGTTAGTTATGAAATATTTATAGATATCTAGGAAACCTGAAATCTCAATTGTTGTGGTCGTATCATTCGCACCATTGAAATTTTCCAAAATAATAGTATGCATCATCTTCACAATCTCACTACGCTGCTTTTTTTTTTTTTTTTTTTTTTTTTTTTT